>CAUZXH010000405.1:71588-91907 GCA_963584085.1 Pyrausta aurata
GCCAAATTCAAAAAGGTGGTTATCAATCGAGTTTAGAATATAGAAAAAAACATTGTTAAAAAAAGAAGATTTTTTTCCTGTTTTCTAGACTCGACTCTTAACCACCGCCTAGAATTTAGCTCCTACTATTTTTACACCCTGTATAAGAAAGCATAAGAGTATTTATAAGATCCACGAATCCCTTAAATTTTATACAGGATGTAAAAAAGTACGAGCCAAATTTAAGGAGGCGGTTAAGAGTCGCGTCTAGACAAAAGGAATATTTTTTTTTTACAAAACTTGCTTGAATTTTTTTAAATATTTTTCCTGATTTCTATTCTCGATTGACAACAACCCCCTTGAATTTGGCTCGTACTTTTGTTCACACCCTGTATATCCTATTATTTCTTATCTTCGTAAAGACAGCCAGCCATTTGTCACTTAACATTTGAGCATAGCTATATTTCGCTCGAAGTGATTTTGAGCTTTATTATAGCCCATAGTGGTCGTAGTGATAAGTAAACCGCTTCATTGAGACTTCGCCTGCGGGGCGGCGGGGCGCGGGGGGAGACTAGAGCGCGGTTAGTTGCAGGCGCGGGCGGGTGTTGCCGCGCCGCCCGCACCCCTCGCGGACTCGCTATCGTCTCCCGCTTCGCCCCCCGCAGGCGAAGTCTCAATGAAGCGGTTTACCTATAAAAAATCATGCTTCGGATCCGTATGTAGTCACTGGTAACACACACTGATTGAAGATTTTTCGTCTTTAGGCATTGAGTTGGGTACGTTTTCATAAGTAAATTATTTATTCTTATACTATACACAATTGTATATACTTATACTACAATTGAAGTGGAATATAATCTAGATCGTAAGTTTATATTATGTAACACCTGTCTTGTTTGATTGTATTCTGTATTGTGTGCCTAATTAAATAAAATTAAATAAAATTTAGCCGATCATAGAATGCTATTTTGACAGAAAATGTATGGGAACAGGAAGTTTAAAATTCTTTCCATACATTTTGTGTCAAAATTGTAAACGTCAAAATAAATTGTATTCTCCGTCTGAGCGGTGTTACCATAGGCTTATGGCACTTATTCGTATTTGGACGATTAACACGTTCCGGGACACTACTCCAGACACAATAGATGTTTTATTGTTTTCACGCCTGTGATCGTTTACTGTCCCGGAACATGTTAAACAAAGTAAAGTAGCCCTTTTAATATTTTCTTCTGTCCCGTTATTCAAACATGTTTGTCATTCATTGCAGCCTGATCGTTTTTTTTTCCTAAAACTATATCAGAGCATAAATAACTTAACTTCCAACTATTGTCATTCCAGGCTGGCCGCTGTGCTGACTCTGGGAGCGAGAGATCTCAGGCGCGAGCTGGATGCCATTGTCATAAATACAGGTCAGTATACAGGGTGTTATTGCAAGGGGGTGCCAAATTTTTGGAGGTGAATGAGACCGTCAATATGAACAACTTTTACCATGGGGTCATGGTCAAAATCTTAAATAAAATTTCAGGTTCCCCATACAAAATCATTACATTGACAATACATTGACAATAATGTATGGGGAGGCAGAAAATAAAATTAATAATTGAACGATAGTCCTATAGTAAAAGTTGTTCATGTTGATGGTCCCTTTCAGCTCCAAAAATTTGGCACCCCCTTGCAATAACACCCTGTATACCTCTTTTCATTAATAAAAAAATAAATCATTCAAAAAAAATATCAGCTGTTCCATAAAAAAGTTCAATAAGCAGTTTTCTTGTCATGAGATGTTTACATCATCGATAGATGGCGCTAGCGTCTCTTTAGGAACTAACTTTTTAAACATTGTTTCAGAATTATAGCAGAGGGTAATTGCTTTTCGCCAACGTAAATAATAAACAGTAAAACAATATTCATGTGGACCTTTAGTTCATAAAGTACATAATAATGCCAAAACATAAGTATCATAAATAATCCATAAGTCATTACTGCATTTTACAATATCAACTTACGCACTATTTTTTCTTTGTCTATGGGTTTCCGCCAACGTGAAAAAAAATGTTCCTAAAGTGACCCTAACGCCATCTAGTGAGAGCTGTGAAACGATGGGAGAAAACTGCTCATTGGAGCGCGGTTAAAATGTATGGAACAGAAAGAAAAGAAAGAAAGAAAGAAAACACATTTATTCGACTGAGAAAAATAAATAAACATTTAAAACATGCAGAGCTGGGTAGACTACTCGAGTCGAAAAGCAGGAACAGCTGATTTTTTCCTTCGATTTCACTATTGCACCCATAGTAAAAGTTGTTCATATTCATCAGTGGAGCCTATACACAAAATTTCGGTACTGATTAAAATTTCAGCCTGTTTTGTGTGGTTTCAGAAGGTGACTCGGCGCGCGACAGCGGCGAGCCCACTGCCGAGGTGTACGTGCTGTCCGTGGCGCCGCGCACGTCAGTATACTATCCGTTTATAATAGTCCCCCTAGCCGATTTCGACTGCGGTGGCCAGTCACAACGACTAACCGACTGCGCGGGACATATTATAGTGCACAAGTGTGTGCGCAAACACAGGTGCACTCTCTATTCCTTTCACTCTCATAGCCCGATGGGACAGCAATCTGACACGACCGGAGAGAGATCAGCCGCAGGACCGACGGCTTTACGTACTGTCCGTGGCGCCGCGCACGTCTGTATACTATCTATACTAATATTATAAAGCTGAAGAGTTTGTTTGTTTGTTTGTTTGTTTGTTTGAACGCGCTAATCTCCGAAACTACTGGTTCGAATTGAATAATTCTTTTTGTGTTGGATAGTCCAGTTATCGAGGAAGGCTATAGGCTATATAACATCACGCTACGACCAATAGGAGCAAAGATATAGTGGTAAATGTGTAAAAAACGGGAGAAAGAAGTCACTATTCCACGCGGACGAAGTCGCGAGCAAAAGCTAGTCCGTTTATATGTGGAAAGTGGGCGGGCACATAGCTCGTAGAACTGGGGGCGTATTCGCGATCCAACTTAATCCGTTCAATTCCGAGGCAGTGCAATTCCCACTCAGTGTAAACGAATATTATCAATATAATAATATTATAATAATACTACAATGGTATGAATATTAATATTTATATTGTTATATTATAGTAATATTATCAATATAATGCGATTGTAATAAGGATTGCTAATTTGACAGTAAAGCAGAGCGTTTCAACTGTCAAAACTGCATCGCGTTGCGCTCGTGGCCGTTGGGGCAGAAAAGTCCTAGATTAGAGACCCTTCGACCAAAGGCGCAGCGTAGGACGTCCACCCACAAGATGGACAGACCGCTCACAACCGGTCGCTGTAGAAAGCTGTGGGGAAGGCCTATGTTCAGCAGTGGACGTCCTTTGGCTGATAATGATGATGATGATGATTTGTGTAAAGCCTGTTTTTCTTCACTAGTCGGATATTGTAAAAAATCTTGACATTCTTTTTTAGCGAAAATATTCCTTTTAGTGTTACGTAAAAAAGTTTGGAAAGCTTTTATTTTAACAATAGTATGATATGGCTCAATTATTTTTGACCCAAGCTTTGACTCCATACCATGACTCTATGCCATGCCGATTAAAACTAAATAACTTTCCACCCTAGGGATCGATAAGCTATTTTCCATCGGGCTATCTACACATGAAAGTTCAATTTTCCGAACAGGAGAGATGAAAATATATATAGGCATAATGTTTAGGCATACACCCGGATTGCGAAAGACACGGGTTTCGATTCCTCGTCTGTCACAGAGTCACGGTTGCTTTTTACAAGTGAAATTTATATCATTAAGTTTGTGTAGTGACAAAACACTATAAAAACAAAAATCAACTAAACTTTATTAACATTTGGTGCGTTTGCGACACGTTTTGGACAGCGGATTTTTGACCTGTTCTGTAATAGTAGATTGTTATACAAGGGGAGAAAGCGACCCATTTCACTCGAGATGTTTCTGGCGCTCGAACGAAGTGAGAGCGCCAATAATTCGAGAGTGAAATGGTGCTTTCACCCGAGTTAAACATACTATTTTTCATTGCGACTGTGAGGAAAAACAATAGTGGTTGTAGATGTCATGGTCAGGTATTATGTAGTAAAGCGAGAAAGGAAAACTCAAGTTTTTGCACAAAAAGACAGTTAATTAACAGTTCTCCAAACATCTAACATGATTAAAAAGAATAACGACACGAATACATGAAAACAGTACGAAAAAGCAGACGATACGAAATAATTAGAATCCTTGTAAAAAATATCGATCGAATTTTCCCCACAGATAATAATTGCCAAAATTTAAAAAAGTAGGCATAGAGTTCAAAAAGAAAAAATGACACTGACAATGTAAAAAAAAGTGTCATCTTGGTATTATGGCGGGAAGCCGAATATTTTAATCACAGATTAGTAAATGTATATTTTAATTAAAGATTGAATCAATTGAATATTTTTTATATCAACGATCATAATTAACATGTTTTTCAATGTATACCTAAGCAAAAATGTTTATTATTTTTATAATATGATGTGACTCAATTATCTTTGATCCAAGCTTTGACTGCATGCCTTGACTCTATACCATGCCAATTAAAACTAAATTACTTTCCACCCTAGGGATGGATAAGCTATTTTCCACCCGGCTATCTACACAGGAAAGTGCTATTTTCCGAACAGGAGAGATGAAAATTTTATATTCTGGCAAATATAAACAATAGGCGTTTCCACTAAACACAAATCGCGATGTTGCTTGTGTCTAGTGATTAATTTTGATGTAGAGATAACAAAAACTGATTTCATTTATTAATTTTAATAAGAATTATTAATATTTTCAATAATTAAATTTGTCTTAAACACATTTGGACACGTAATCGTAAACGCCTGTCAGGGGATGTGACGTCACGCCTTGTTCGATGGCGGGCTTTTTCTGCTGTCATAGACAACCCTCCATAGTATTATGCTGTCAAAAAAACTTTCGACATAAGAAGTGACGTCTTTATATATATTTTAAATTTGTAAATATGTTTGTTTACAGCTTTATGTTTCGTGTTATCACTGTGTCGTTTCGTTCTTTGTTAAAATATGCTTAGACGACGTATTTTTATTCACTCCATTTTATTATATTTTTTCTGTCCGTGTAAAAGCCTCTCACGTGTCATTGGCGGAATTCAGTACGGCGCAAGCTATTATCTGATTCGTCGCCATTAAATAAAAGAAGAAGAAGAAGAAGTGACGTCAATTAGGACGCCATGACAGTTCGAGCGTTTTTGAGGCCGATTCGAATTGAATTTTTCAAATCATTAATAAATCATGTAAATGTAGAATATTTTTAAAAATAATAAGGTTTTTGATCAATTTAATCTATACTAATATTATAAAGCTGAAGAGTTTGTTTGTTTGTTTGTTTGAACGCGCTAATCTCCGAAACTACTGGTTCGAATTGAATAATTCTTTTTGTGTTGGATAGTCCAGTTATCGAGGAAGGCTATAGGCTATATAACATCACGCTACGACCAATAGGAGCAAAGATATAGTGGTAAATGTTTAAAAAACGGGAGAAAGAAGTCACTATTCCACGCGGACGAAGTCGCGGGCAAAAGCTAGTCATTAATAAATCATGTAAATGTAGAATATTTTTAAAAATAATAAGGTTTTTGATCAATTTAATTACAAATGTAAGGTATTATCTAGTTTTTGAAATTTGGTCAACTAGTCTATTGTATTTGTATTTGTCTTTGTCAGGTCTGAGGGGGAGCCGGCGTCGGAGGGCCGCAGGAACGAGCTCACGCAACCGAGCGATGGATCTATCAGGCTACATCCTCATTTCCAGGTCAGCTGTGAACTGATTTTACTGTGTATCACTGTCAAATTGTAGTACGAGTAAGAGAAATGATGGCGGATGTTTATCAATCTTATAGTTTATTTTTGTTTTTATAGTGTTTTGTCACCATACAAACTTAATAATATAAATTGCACTTGTAAAAAGACAACTGTGAACCTGTGACAGACGAGGAATTGACCCCGTGTCCTACGCAATCCGGGCGTATGCCTATACCACTCGGCCACCGTCACACTAACAAGCCTGTTGAATTTTTGCAAGTGCTTTTTAACGCCTGTCACAGGTTCACAGTTGTCTTTTTACAAGTGCAATTTATATTTCTCAATGTTGTTTTTTTATTACTGTAATCGTCATTGATTCGGGTTCTCCCACCGCTTACTTCGCACACAGGAATATTGAAGTAATCTTATTTTATTTTGATAGGAAATTATATTAGGTAGGTTCTTCAACAAATAGATGTGTATATAAGGTCACCTAGTTTTGAGTGATAATATTTAAAGGGCCGATTAAGCACAATAATTTTTTTTTTGTAGAAAACACTTTGGATTTTTTATCCGCTAGTTTATGAGGACATTGGACTAAGGTATTTTTTTCAGATTTGTTTTTTTTTAATTAATTAAGGCTAAGATTAGAGAAAATGAAGGTTCGGGCATCGAATCAAGAGAGGCGAAGCCGATGACGTAGATAACTTTTTTAATTGTCAGAATGCTATTTAAAAAAATATATGTTGTCTATGTTAAAGGAAATAATCAAAATCAAAATCTCGATTTTTCAAAAAATAATGATAGTGTCCTGATTCTATGATGTATATAAAGCCACTGTAATAATATGTAGGGATACTTCCTACACTTCTTTATTAATAATTTAACTTAATATTATATTTACATAAACCTTAAAACTAATTATTTACATAACACACAAGTATTTTACAGTCGTAATTCACTAATATAACTATATTTATTTACAATATTTATAATAACTTAAACCTATATCTATTGTGTGTTTGTGCTATTTCTTCTGCTTATTTATTGTGCCTTCTGAACTATTTAGTTAATGTGTGGACTGTAACATTATTACGATCAAACCGTAAGTTGGAGTCTTCATTTATTCAACACCTACCTACACATTATCTATACAGGGTGTTTCATGTAACGTGTCAAGCCGATGCGTGGTAATAGGTGAGTACCATACCTATCCATTTCACCCCCATGTATGTTAGACAAATATTTATAGTTTAGGAGTTATAATTTTTTTTCGATATTTTTCATGATGCACCTAGACGATATCTTTAAAAAAATATAACTTTTTTTTGGGTCCACTTTTCTCAGATATTTTGATCTCAATAGAATGCCCATTATTTGCAAAATTATGAGTAAAATAATCGCCATCCTAACTTAGACACAAGATACAAAATTATTGATCGATACTAAAAAATATTGCATTAAGCAGAACCCAATAGAATTTTCAACATAAATTTAAAAATATAAAAAAGTTTTCCATAGTTTATGACTAATTTTAAAAACTGCTTGACTTCATAAACTTTCATTACAATACAAAAAACGATCTACTTAAAGGGTAATTTTTAGCTTAAATCGGCCGTTGAATGTGGCATATCGGAAATATCTTGATTTTCATAATTTTTATTTTTATTGTTACCTTTGAATATTTTTATCAAATCTGATATTTAGTGTCCCTCTATGTTTAAATAGAGCTCATTTGATAACAACTACATACATTATGTACCTACTACTATCTTTAACCACGACCATATGAGTTAGTGAGGGATCCAAAATTTTACTTACATTGCACTCAAATTTCGTACTTTATTAACAACAAATAAACAAGAAACAATTGAAACTAAGACATGCATCATAAAAATCATCTACAACCCATTTATTCACAAACTAAATCATTTCCTTGAGGCTTGGGAAAGCTAAACTAATCGATAAGCTCGACTAATTTGATAAAAATATTCAAAGGTAACAATAAAAATAAAAATTATGAAAATCAAGATATTTCCGATATGCCTCATTCAACGGCCGATTTAAGCTAAAAATTACCCATTAAGTAGATCGTTTTTTGTATTGTAATGAAAGTTTATGAAGTCAAGCAGTTTTTAAAATTAGTCAGAAACTATGGAAAACCTTTTTTATATTTTTAAATTTATGTTGAAAATTCTATTCGATTCTGCTTAATGCAATATTTTTTAGTATCGATCAATAATTTTGTATTTTGTGTCTAAGTTAGGATGGCGATTATTTTACTCATAATATTGCAAATAATGGGCATTCTATTGAGATCAAAATATCTGAGAAAAAAGGACCCAAAAAAAAGTTATAATTTTTTAAAGATATCGTCTAGGTGCATCATGAAAAATATCGGAAAAAATTATAACTCCTAAACTATAAATATTTGTCTAACATACATGGGGGTGAAATGGATAGGTATGGTACTCACCTATTACCACGCATCGGCTTGACACGTTACATGAAACACCCTGTATATATAAAAGAAAGTCGTGTTAGTTACTCCACTTATAACTCAAGAATGGCTGAACCGATTTAGCTGAAAATTGGCAGGGAGGTGGTTTAGAGCCAGGAGAAGGACATAGGATACTTTTTATCCCGTTAGACGGGGCCGGGGCTGGGGTGGGATGGGGCCGGGGCGAATCGGTGGGGAGGTAGCTTAGAACCAGGAGAAGGACATAGTATCCTTTTTATCCGGTTCAACGGGGCCGGGGCCGGGGCGAAACAAAGTTCGCTGGGACCGCTAGTTACCTATAAATATTATCACTTAAAATGATTTGGCCTATAAATGATTGTGTTGTTCCCCAGGTGGTGTGCGGCGGGGAGCTGCGGGCGCTGCTGCTGCGTGCGCCCGCGCTGCCGCAGCCCGACCCCGCGCAGGGGAAGGTGCACACGCAGGTACATTATGTAATATTTAATAGACCTTGTAACTGCCTCGGTGGTGCAGCGGTGAGGAGGTCGCATTTTAAAGCGACGGCTGCGCCGGAGGTCCCGGGTTCGATCACTGGACGGACCGAAAATATTATACAGCGTGTGGCCTGTAATGAGCAGTTTTCTCCCATCGTTTTACAGCTCTCACTAGATGGCGTTAGGGTCACTTTAGGAACATTTTTTTTTCACGTTGGGGGAAAACCATAGACGAAGAAAAAAAATGCGTAAATAAATATTGTAAAATACGTTAATAACTCATGGATTAATTTGGATACTTATTTTTTGGCATTATTATCTCATTTATGTACTAAAGGTACACATTAATATTGTTTCACTGTTAATTATTTACGTTGGCGAAAAGAAATTACCCTCTGCTATAATTCTTTAATGAAGTTTAAAAAGTTAGTACCTAAAGTGACGCTAGCGCCATCTCTCGATGATAGAAACATCTCATGACAAGAAAACTGCTCAAATGAGCAAAATTTTAATCAACGATTCTACAGAGTATACGAAGTTACCTTGACCTGATCACTGTGCTTTAAAATGTTCAGAAATATAGTAATCCAGAGTTATAATCCCTAATCAATGTATATCAAAATGGCTAACTCGTTGTAGTAAATGACAATGTCAAGTTCTATGGCTGGGCACATTTGTTTGCGATACATTGCTGCTTCGATTTATTTTGTTAGAAAATAACAATAATTTTACTTTTCATTATTTAAAATTAAATCCATTTAGAATTGATAACTGGTTACTTATAGGGCCTATATTTAAAATTTTTGCTCGTATTACAGGCCACAAAATCAACAGGCTTGTTAATGTTAATGTGACGGTGGCCGAGTGGTATAGGCATACGCCCGGATAGCGTAAGACACGGGGTTCAATTCCTCGTCTGTCACAGGTTCACAGTTGCTTTTTGCAAGTGCAATTTATATAAGTTATAGCTAGATAAAAACCTTGAATTTCGCTAAGAACATATAAAATTTTAAAAAATCTTGAATACATCCCTGAGAATATTTCCTAAAATGTTTAATTTTATATATATGATACTCTATATGGTATGCGTTACCTGCATTAGGAGCAAAAATGTAAAGTAACAATAGCCGCGCCCCTCGCCCCCCGCAGGCGGCGCGGTTGTTGTGTTTGAGCGCTCATCTCAGGAACTAGTCAGATTTGTTATATATATCTTTTGTTTTTGTTGTTGTCCTTGTTATTTTTAATAATAGCACCTCTTGTGTGACAAATAAATATATCATTCATTCATTTGATAAAATTATAAATTGCACTTTAGGACATTGAAGCCGACCGCAAGTTTTTGAAACAAAATAACGTTAATCATAAACTGAACTATTGAGCCAAATGTGTTATTTATAGCTGTATGTTTTACAAATAAATATAAGTAAAATTAAAATTAAACTTGTTATCTTGCAGGTGGACTACATCCATTGCTTGGTGCCTGATCTGCAGCAGATCACAGCGTGCTCCTTCTACTGGGGCAAGATGGACAGATACGAAGCTGAACGGTTGCTGGATAACAAGCCTGAAGGTATAACATATAATTAATATGCGCCAGACAGCACACCAATTGTCTGGTATCGTGGTAAGGAATTGTCTTCCTTGTGTTACGAAGTACTAGACAACGATTATGACGGGGGCGTCTCCCATAAATACTTAAATACATATAACATCCATGACTTAGGTACAAATGTTCGTGCTCATCACACAAACATTTGCCCCTTGCGGGATTCGAACCCGCGACGGCTGGCGTAATAGTTAGGAGCGCTAACTAATACACCAAACGCGTACATGTAATAACCACGGCAATCGATCTCAATTTAGATTGGCCATAGAAAATATTAGATTTCTGTTTCATGTATGGGAGAAGGCCCCCCCCCTAAATGTAATTTTTAAACTTTTTTTTGTAAAAGAATCGTAAAGCGATTAACAAGAAACACCTACCTACCTAACAAGTTAATAGTTTCAGAATGCAGACAGACGGACATGACGAAATTGTAAAGGATTTGGCACACTGGTTAATCCGGTCCAGATCGCAACCAGTGTGTCAAATCCTTAAGGGTTCCGTCATTTGTCATTTGCCATTCGGCTACGGAACCTTAAAAAATGGAACATTATATTTTATGTAAGCTGTGATATAATAATAAAAAATATATACTCAGATAAACGTAAACAAAATAGGTCTTATTGGAGCGATTTAATGCTTCATGTAGCTCTAATGGTTACTTAAAATATTTTTTCTGCAAATAAAAAAATACACTATTCAACCTTCCAGGCACTTTCCTCCTCCGCGACTCAGCGCAAGAGGAGCACCTATTCTCCGTCTCGTTCCGCAAGTACGGCCGCTCGCTCCACGCGCGCATAGAACACTATCAACATCGGTTCAGCTTCGACTCGCACGACCCGGCCGTGTTCGCCGCGCCCACCGTGACGGGCCTTATTGAGCATTATAAGGTAGGTAATTAAAATAAAATATTAGAATTATGTAATGGTTACCGCAAAAATATTATCGAGACGGCTAATTTATATATTTTTTGTCTTACTTTATATAAGGTCGCTTTTTATAAACTGGTGAAATTTAAAGGGCAATTACAAATAATTTTTGTTAAAAAAAAGTTTTTATACGCTAGTTTTCGAGAAAAACGCCAAATACTATTCGGTAATGGCGGCTCCTCTCAACTGAGGTAGCCTAGGTACGCAGAAGATATTATGCGCAATACACAAGTGCACTCTGTTTCTTCGTACTTCGTGTTGTAAATTTCGGTCTGACCCTGTATTCGAACCCGGGATCTCTTGGGTAGCAACCAGCGAGCTAACCGCTACACAAAGTGGCAGACTATTATACGAAGTGATAGCAAGTTACTGGTGTGGGCTGATTGTATTTCATTCAAATTCAAAATCTTTATTTCAATTTAGATCATGAAATGACACTTGCAAAGGCAAAGTGAATTTTACACATTTAGTTTTACTAGCATTCAGTAACAAGTTATTGGTGGTGAGCCAATTTAATACTTTGGAGAGAGTATTGTTTACTTCGTTAATTTTTTTTAATGTCTTTTCTTTTTAAAAATCAAAGAAGTATCATCAGCAAACAAAACTATCTCACAAAGATTTGTGGAATAAAATGGTAGGTCGTTTACATATATTAGGAAGAGTAAGAGCCCTAATATTGAGCCCTGGGGCACCCCCATTTGAAGAGGGGCACCGGCAGAGTAGGTACCATTCATGTTAACTGATTGTATTCTACCTGACAGGTATAAACTTAATAACTTAGATGAGTTTTCCGAGACACCATAGTGTACCAACTTAATGAGCAGTGTTTGATGGTCTACACAATCAAACGCCTATGATAAATCACAGAATACATCTATAGCAAGACAAACATGATGTCTTCATAAGCATCAAGAATGTGTCTGATGAGTGCTACCCCAGCATCAGTTGTATTTCTACCTTTAGAGAACCCAAACTGTTTTTCGTGTAGTAAATTATTAAGTTTAAAATGGAAAAGTAATTGATTAAAAATGAGTTTTTTCAAAAATTTTACTTAGTGTGGGTAATATTGAAATTGTCCTCAAATTGCTGGGGTCACTTTTGTCTCCTGATTTAAATAAAGGCACAACCTTACTATGTTTCAATAAATTTGGAAACTGATTTTGATCAATACATTCATTAAAGATATAAGATAAGTAAGGAGCTATTAGAGGTATAATGGGTTTTATTGTGTCTATTGATATACCCGATATATCCTCTCTTTTCTTTTGTTTTAATTCTTTAAATGTTTTTATGATGTCTAAAGGACCAATATGTCTAAATTTAAATGTGGATTCGCACCTATCAACACTCGAAACTAGTAATGATTTCGCGTGAAGTGAGCAAGAACTCAACTGTTTAGTCGTCTCTACAGGAATATTACAGAAGTAATCCTCAAAAACGTTTGCTACCTCGTCATCAGATCTTGTTATTTATTTCTAGACTAAATTTGTCATGTGCCGAAATAATGCAGTTCCGGAAGTTTCGAAAAGGCTTGCCCGCAACCTCATCCGGTTACCAAGAGACAAACTGCGCATGGTTAAATAATAGTCCCCCTAGCCGATTTCGACTTCGGTAGCCAGTCACAACGACTAACCGACTGCGCGGGACGTATTATAGTGCACAAGTGTGTGCGCAAACACAGGTGCACTCTCTATTCCTTTCACTCTCATAGTCCGATGGGACAGCAATCTGACACGACTGGAGAGAGATCAGGCGCAGGACCAAAGGCATTACGTGCTTTCCGAAGCGTTTCTTCTCAGCACTTGCCTAATTGTCTGTGTTCTGTCTCGACGCGCTGGTAGGGCCCAAAAGATAAGGAGCCATGTTTCGGCCCTTTCAGGGTATATTTTTTTTCCTGTATATTTGACGTTCATAAGTGTCATTTCGTTACTTAAATTGAAATAAAGATTTTGAATTTGAATTTGAGGGACATACGTACCATGGCCTAATCGTGAGGCTAAGTGCGGATAATACCCCGGCCAAAGTAACTACTCCACGATGTCCCCAGGACCCGGCGTGCGTGATGTTTTTCGAGCCGATGCTGACGGCCCCGCTGCCGCGCGCCTCGCCCTTCAGCCTGCAGCAGCTCGCCCGCGCCGTCATCGTCTCGCACACCAGCTACGACGGTCAGTAATGCAACCGTTATCAACATTATCAGCCAAAGGACGTCCACTGCTGAACATAGGACTCCCCCACGGCTTGCCACAGCGACCGGTTGTGAGCGGTCTGCATCCAGTGTGATTCTGCGATCTTTACAAGGTCGTCTGTCCATCTTGTCGGCGTACATCCTACGCTGCGCCTTTGGTCGAAGGGTCTCCGATTTAGAGCTTTTCTTCCCCAACGGCCATCAGTTCTTCGCGCTATACAATAGTCCATGTTTTTATGATGATCACTGATAAATATTTTAATATGACACATTCTTCCATTTCGCTGCACTGCGAAAGCGCATTCTTATCTCTCTTTTATACTCACAGGCCTTGGCGTAGTGCTGCACTGCACACTGCACAGTTATCGATAATCGCGCGCACGGCTCACTCCCTAGGTCATGAATGATTCATGGCCGCAGTGGAAGAGAGTGTTTAATACAACTATAGGTGGCATTAAGTAACTTATTCAGTTTAAGTTGCTACGAAACCCTCTTGAGCGCGAGTCTGACTCGCACTTGACTGTTTTTCTTTATGCATAACTTCTGAATTAATATTTTTTTCCTCCCTAGGTGTGGAAAAGCTCCCCCTGCCCCTGCGTCTCCGCGCGTACCTCAAGGAGTACCACTACCGGCAGCGCGTGCGCGTGCGCCGCCTCGAGCCGGAGCTGTACGCGGCGCACTGCTGAGGCCGCGCCTGCCCGCACAGGTGTGTGTCCGCCCCTCCCTCTCCCCTCCCCCTCCCGCGCCGCCTCGAGCCGGAGCTGTACGCGGCGCACTGCTGAGCTCCCCCTAGCACTTTTCATTATCTATATAAGATTTAATTTTTTTCTACGCACAGGCACTGCCGGCGCCGGCTCCCCGCGCACTGCTGGCCCGAGCCGACCGGCGGCCTGGACTATGATTAGAGCCTGTATAGCACTGGCTTCCTGGACTATGCTGTACGCGCCGCACTATTAGGAGCCCGGAACAACATTAGGGGGGAGGGGGGGTGATGGACGATCACATCTTGGGATTAAAGAAGTCTGTGGCATCTTAGACTATATTTAGTGGGGTTGGAAGAAGTCACTAGCATCCTGGACTATGATAAGTAAGTTAACATTTATGGAAAGTGCAAAGGACTGTTGAAAAGTAAAAAAAAGTGAAGTGTCTTGAAAGGTGGTTTTAATGTTATGGCCTGCTTGGAGAGTGAGAAATAAGTGCTCATCAGTGAAACAAAAATAGATTAAGAAATGAATGATGAAAGTTCTGAATTTATGTTATGTTATGTTTAATATGACTAAAAAATTTCATCTGAAGTGTCATAAAAATTTATCCTATCAAACTTGGTTATTGTAATATTAAATTATGTGCGTACAATAGGCTAGTTGACTAAATTTCAAAAACTAGATAATACCTTACCTTAGTAAATATATTGATCAAATACCTTGATATTTTTAAAAATATTCAACATCTACATGATTTAATTATGAATTAAAAAAAAATATGGGTATCAAAAACGCTCGAACTGTCATGGCGTACTAAATGACGTCACGCTTCCAAAGTCGATTAGACAGCAAAATACTTTATAGAGTTGTCAATGACAGCAAAAAAAGCCCGCCATCGCACAAGGCATGACGTCACATCCTTTGACAGGCGTTTGCGGTCACGTGACCAATTGTGCGTTTTGGACAAACTAAATTATTTAAAATATTAATAATCCTAATTTAAATTCTAAAATTAAATCGTTTTATAATATCTCCAAACCATAAATAATCACTAGAAATTACCAACATTGTGATTTGTTCTCAGTGGAAACTAGCCTATTAATGTTATTGAAAATAAAATCAAATGTCCGTCCTAACCAATGTTGACGAGACCTATCTCAATCAAATGGAAAAATCATGGTATTATACTAAATTAAACGAAAGAGACTATAACTACTATATAAATTGTGTATATTCAACCAGAGTGTAGTATACATATATTTTAGTAGTATACGAAGTACAGTAAAACCCTGATAGTACGATTCTGTCGGGACCTAGTCAAAAACGCGTTATAATTAAAGCGGGAAATTGCATTACCTATGGAACAGGGAAAATGAAAAAGAAGTGGTAGTCTTCTTAAGTTTAATGACAAAAAAAAAGAGAAAATCAAATTTTATAAATGCTCTCGTCATAAGAGCTATGGCCACAAAATGTATTAAAAAATCGTTATGTCATTGGATAATATCATATTTTTGTTTTTCCAACTTTTAACAAACAATATTTTCTACTAAATTAACAAAATAAGAATACTAGCTAATACAAAATTAACTAAAATACACAATATTAATAGAAATGTAGACGCATTTGATTTAAAAAAAATGAAATTGGGGATCTATTTTCAATCTTTGTCATCAACCATTACAAGTTTTATCGAAGAAACGCGAATTAACCGTGGAGACGAATCGTATTAAGCGGTACAAATGTATAAAAACATACTCCATGTTGTAGGTATCGACGTTATATAGCGTTGTATGCGGGGGGTCCTTTTTCATAAGCAAAAGTAGTGGAACTCTCTACCCGCATCTGTGTTTCCATCGGTCTACAACCCTAATGTTAAATTAAAAAAAAAAACTAGTAAACAGGCTTCTTCTGGGTGAGCTCTCTTCATCTTCGTCCCTGTCTATGCCTTTGGTAAAGTCTAGAGACAAGAGCAAACCCATATATAAAAAAAGCAAATTCATTTCATTTCGTACTATCGGGGTTCTACTGTAATAATACTTTGTACATAAGATGTGTACATAAAATTGTCTATCTTGGTACCTACATAGCCCTGTGTTTAAATTTTATATTTTATAAGATAGAACACATATTACTATTATGAATTTTTGAAGTGATTTAAAAGTATGTTTGGCTCTTTTCTATCTGTTTGTGATGGAATGGATAGCTATACTTTTGAATTGTCAGTTTCAGAATGAACGATGTTTATGAGAACATTTATTACCTACTTAATTTTTCAGGGTTATACTATCAACGATTGTTTTCTTTACTTTGAGAAGTGTATTATTTTTTATGTATAATTTTATTTAGAATACTATGAACCTTTAACTTAATAGATTCAATTCCAGTCATTAATTCATTGATTTTGACCACTTGACTCGAATTGAAAATGAAAGTATACATTTATGTTTTATTTGTAAATATTGTAATATTAATTATCTGTGGTTAAGTTTTAACGCCTTTCGAAGGTGTTTTTATGTATTTTAGTGCCTAATAACATCCATTTTTCGACTTTAGAACATTATTCTATAATATCTGAAGTCGAGACAAGGTTGCGTTAACCACCATTAGATTAGGGCTGATTTCTTATCTATTTTCAAAAAGGTGCTTATTATAATTTGATTTGTGAACCACTATTAGTATCTTCTTGCAATGATTTCAATCACTTGAGTATTTTCACACCTGGATGGCTGAGTGGTTAGGCCATTCGTCCGGTATGCAAAGGATGTGGGTTCGATTCCCAACTCAAGTGCTAGATTTTTTTAATAGCAAATGATATGATTAATAGTGGTTAAACTAAATAATAGTATAGGGTACAAAATGCATTTCTTGTGTATAGTATATGTAATATGGGTTTTTCAGTTTTATTTATATGCATAATAGTTAAAAAACTTGTAAATGATATGTATATGTTCATTGTGTATTATAAGTAAACTATGTAAATAATAGATTCGTGTTCTTTCTCATTTGGAAATATTATCTTTTTTTCTATCCGTTTGGATTGTTTTTCTATATTTGTAAATTATTTTTGTAAAATTATAGAATGGTGGTATACAATTGTGGTACAGATATTATATTATGTAATATAGGCATGTAAAATGCATAATATGGTCTACTTAAAATATATAAAAGAAGTATTATTATAAAAGTGTATTTTATTATATCCTTTTGCCGATTACATGACAATAAAATTATATTTTCTTTTCAATGTGGAAATAAATATTCTTGGATTTATAATATGGCAGATTAATGATAAAAATCAATGTATTTGTTTAATTAATGGGTTATCTTTCAGTTAGGTTATCGGGAACTTAGCACAGTGATACAGAAACATAAGGGTTAAAAAAACTGCATAATATCTAACATCTTCTTTTATTACATCAAATAAATTATAAAGGTCATATACTATAATTATTATCTTTAATTATTATTTAATAAGAAGCGCATGCAATGCTCGATACTCGTCAGCGACACATTCACGAGTGTTGTTGGACTATTTCTATTATTTCAGAAATAAATATATTTCTCAATTTTAGAGTCAGTAAAGCATCAACAACAGCGCTTCAGTTATGCAGTCTTGAGACCCTAATGTCAATAGAGATATACAGCGCACCGCTTTATCGGTAAGTACGCGAAGCAAGCGAGATAGACATGAGTTGCCAATCAATTGTGATAATTATTGGGATCTGTTTTTAATGGTACTTAATATATTTTAATTTGTATTTCTTTTTCTATTTCTGGCAACAATAGAAATCTTCCTTCAACACGAGAACTTAAAGCTTACACAATCAAGGTACAAAATGACGCATCCACCTGCCTTCGCACTTAAAATTAACAATTTGAGAAAAATCTACCAAAAACTTCTCATTATTACATCTGGCAACATTATTTAGTAGATTTCTCAATGGCAGTGACTATGGCATTTCTGATAGACTTCTCCAAATTAAAATTAGAAATCTTTAATACTGATATAATAATATTAAATTACAGCATCTTTCAGAAAACCCCAAAATTTCCTATTTTGCGTTTCACCAATTTGATTTTGGAATTTTCTTAAGACATTTAAAGTTAGGTCGTCCGTTACTTTGCTCGTTTAGTGTTACCATGTTATGTAGTCTACCATTTTGGTAGTGAATAAATACGGAATGCATAATATTGTGTTCTTAAAATCTATATCTTACCTCTAAAAATTTACATTAATGCCTAAAGCTGTGTAGCAACATAATGGCAATAAATATTATTACACTTTACAAAAAGTACGTAAAGAAATAATATTATGTAGTAGCGTCTTATCTTAATATCAAGAGAGCTGGCAAGATTATTGAAATATAACAATACAAAAGTATGAAATACGTCATTGATGATTTGAATTGATTAACTGCGCTATTTTTTATATTTTTTGACGCACATTTAAATTAATATCCTAATATTTCAAAACGTATTCTTAAATATTATCATACTACGTTAATAATACTAATAAACAACTAGAAATAAAAATAAATATCATATCTTATTCAATAATAATAATTACAAAACTGAACACATACTTTTGCAATAAAAACTAATAATTTTATTTTAATAGCTTCTTTGAGAAAGCATAAATGCATTAAAGTATTTCTTAAATCTGAGTATGAAATGTTAAGTATACAAATTTATACTAAAAAGGTATAATTTAGGACTAAATATTCCATAGGCTACGTTTCATAACTTTTATACAAACTATTTTCGTTCAAAAGTGAGAATATGCACAAAATATATTTAAAATCTGTCAGATACTCCTTTGAAGAAATTAAAAGGACTAACTGTAGTCCGGTTTTAAAACAACATCGTTCTTGTAAAATTACTGAGGTATGTATAAACTTTTAAGTCAACAAATGAAATCAATCTTAAGAAAACACCATTTAGCTCTTTTTTTGGAGATATTTTGTTGCGTGTGGACTGAAAACCGGACCACTTTTTCTAAATGTTGAATAAACAATGTCAATACAGTAAAAAGTTTTAATACAAACATCTATGTATCTTAGGCCGTGACTACACTTGTATATTCTTACTTTCCGTACAGTAAATTCGTTACAATTATGGTCATCTACACTTAGCCTAATCCTATTTTGTAAAGTTCAAAACTGTCAAAAAGCAGTGGTAAGGGATCAAAATTATTGTCTATGGCAACTCGTTGGTTCTAGTAGCCCTGTTTTGTGGAAACTACCATTTTAGTAGTTTTTGTTGTTGGAAAGTTTTAAAGCGTGGCAATACAATGATTAGGATTTATGAGTTAAAAATGTAGATGACAGTTTGATGATTTTAAAAGTAGTGGTAAAATTAATTAATGACATTTCAATATTACTTATATTACTAAGCGAAAGATGTGATTTTCTAAATAATACATGAAATTCATAGCAAGTTGGCAAGGAATAAAACCCATAAATAGAAAATAGTAAACGGAGATTGTAAGGCATTCTGGGCCAATATTACAAGGGGCAAAGTTATGCAGTCTTAAATAAAAAGAGTTAAATGCATTATTTGAAAGGTGTAAAGACAATCTAAAAAAAAAGAGGATATACTGGGTCGAAGATATTTAACTGCATTCCTTGTAGTGTTTCTGTTGCTCAAATACAACAACTTTTGTATGGGACTAACATACAATAATTTTCAGTTCTTAATACATCTTATTAACAGCTATTCAACACTTTCGTATTGCGAAGTGTATTTTATTTATTTCAATGTTTTTCATATAAAAAAAGATTATTTGAGTTACAAAATCACCCATAGAGAAATGCGGTTGATTTTTAACCGACTCAAAAAAGGAGTTTCTCTGTTATTTTTTGGTTAAACACTCAGTATTGCAGAAGGGTGAAGACAGTCTCAAAGAAGATGGCGTGGTATTGCAGGGGCGAATACTAAAGACTAAAGAGGTTTAATGCAAGAACGGGGTGTTTCTGGGACACTTCTTTCCGCAAGCGCATTTGCGCACGATCTCGATCTCTTTGGTGTAACGCGTGCCGTCTGCGCAAACTAGCCGGATCTGGAAATAAATAAAATAAAATAATTTATTAATAAAGCAAAGGCTAAGGTAAAAGTTAATAAGTTAAAAGGTTTGGTTAAGGGTAAAT
>CAUZXH010000406.1:0-11521 GCA_963584085.1 Pyrausta aurata
CTGTCACAGGTTCACAGTTGTCTTTTTACAAGTGCAATTTATATTATTAAGTTTGTATGGTGACAAAACACTATAAAAACAAAAATAAACTATAAATTGGCTTTCATCATCTTAACTGATTGTTAAAATATTTTCCTTCAGATATTGTGAGAGCAATCTCACAACATTGATGATGTCACGCAGCCTACGCGTTAAGAAGCGCTTGCAAAATTCAACAGGCCTGTCAATGTGACGGTGGCCGAGTGGTATAGGCATACGCCCGGATTGCGTAAGACACGGGGTTCAATTCCTCGTCTGTCACAGGTTCACAGTTGTCTTTTTACAAGTGCAATTTATATTATTAAGTTTGTATGGTGACAAAACACTATAAAAACAAAAATAAAAACAATAAGTTAGTGCTCGAATAGAAACCATACGGTTAACTTGGGTGTTTAATTTATTTACAACACTTTAGATATCCCTCGGGCACTCACACTTGACATTTGACTTGACATTAGTAGCTGACCGTTACAGCTTTTTGGTCAAATATATATACTATAGTCAAAAAGTTTCAACGACATAGTTTTCTATATTCGAATGATTTCTTAATTTATATATCATTTGTTTTATTTTGTAGAAGTTTATAAAAAGCGTTACTTTCAATAATTCTAACGTTCTGGTGTACCCACACACTTTTACTGGATTTTTGCGATTCGTAATGTAATCTGCGTATTTCTATGTGTTCATTACAATAATTTGATTGAAACCTGTGTTGCCATCCTAATCTTGCGGCGAGCGCTCCTACGCACATCATTTTGAGTACTTACCTATTTTTTGCTTGTTTGAGAACCCCGTAAAGTAGTTGCTTTCGAGACGTTGTGCCCATGACACTAAACTGACCTACCAGGGCTCAATTTTCGCGTGTGCTTTCCCTTAAACTTATCTGAAGACCTGTGTGACTGTGCCTGTGTCCTCGGTGATCACCTGCAACCTGGAAACCATCTACTAGCGGATAATAGGTGAGTCCTGACAGACAAAACCTCCCTTATATTTTTTGCCTACCACGTTGAATCCACTGCCGATCTCGAACATCTTTTGGTAGCAGAGCGTAGTTTATTTTGGACCTTTGCCTAAATAATTATTTTAAAATTAACGTAATTAATTAGCTTCCACCCTTTACATAAAACGTCTCATTCTATCTTAGTAATTATTGTGAAATCTGCATTCCCCCTTTGCACGCGGTAGCCATCTTAGTTCCATTCATTTCTAGTAGTTACATAATGACGATAAATAAATAAATATCCAAATTCATCATTGTGTTACGGGGTGCGCGAGCGCATTTTAATTACTTGCATTCCTGCCTATTGTTGTGCTATTGATAACGTTCGCCGTCCCTCCGCCACGTGTGTGTTTTTACGAGCTATTTACGAGTTACGATTATTCCTTACCTATTTTATTCATTACACCTTCACCGAGCCGTCCTGCATTCCTTTGCCTTTTGAAAATTACGTGTTGATAAATTACCATTGATTTTAGTGTAAGTAAGTACATATACCTACTTCAAACATGCCTGATTTTGAATCGAGTAACGAGACCGTGAGGGCCCTACTTTACACGGACACGGCTGAATACCATGAGGCTATAGGTGAAATTCGTTATGTGAGTGATTGGGTTGATGATTCCCATCGCGTCCTTGAGACCTTCTCCGTTAATCGCATGCGTGCGCGTCTTTCTGACCTCCCACTTATGTGTGATAAGTTTAGAGCTGCCTGTTCTAAGTTGTTAGGAAACCTTGACCCTGCTATTTATGAACAAGAATATGTTCAAATTAAAACCGAGATGCGCGTTGTGAGGGACAAGGTAGATGACCTTAAAATAAGATTGGAGGAAATAAAACCCCACCCGTTCGAGTCTCCCCGTACTAGTACCCCCTTGAAGGAAAATAAGTCCATGATTGTTGACACCCCGGCTAGTAAATTACCTGACCTACCTATACCTAGATTTGACGGCCGTCCCGACGGATGGATTAGTTTTATAGACCAGTTTGATAGTGTGGTCGACAATCAGCCGACTTTGACCCCTACCTTAAAGCTTCATTACCTAGTCGGTGCCTTGTCTGATGAGCCCCGTAGGTTGATTCAGCACCTTAAGATTGAAGCGGGCAATTATACTGTGGCTCGTGACCTTCTCAAGCGTAGGTATCACAACCTTCGCGTCCTGGCAGATACGCATATCGCGCAGATAATGATGCTACCTAATATTTCACCTAAATTGTCTGGCTTACGTGTATCGTTTCTTAACCCTCTTCTCTCAACTTACCGTTGTTTAGAACGATTAGACCTGCCTGTTAATCATTGGTCATATTTACTGGTACACCTATGCCTTGCGAAGTTGCCTTTGGAATTAAAATCCCGTTTTGAGCGTCGTTTTGGTGATGACCCTAATAAACTTCCAACCTTTGATCAACTTATTACCTTCTTAGAGGATGAATGTAGGCATCACGACAATGTAGGTAGTGCTTCGGTCGTCGACACTACTGCCTCACTAAGTACGAGCTCCACTCGATTCCCGAAATCTAACGCGCGGTCTCCGCCTCCTACGAAGACATTTGTTACGTTTGCACCCACACCGAAGTGTCACGTTTGTAATAGTACGTCGCATTACGTACGCGAATGCCCCGAGTTTGTTCGCCTCCCTACACGTCAACGTGTCAATGTAGTGACAGAGGCCCGTTTGTGTTATCGATGCCTAGATAAACACTCCATCTCTCAATGCAAGCGAGATTATCGCTGCAATACCTGCCGTCGTTCTAGTCATCATACGTTGCTGTGTTATGCCGATGACGCCCCCGTGAAGCATCAGCATGAACGCTCCTACCGCGACGTCGCAGCCTTACCTTCAAACTCGCCGAGGACGTCCCCGCCGCGTGACCTGACGGAACGTACTTTCCCACGCACTAGAGCCTATAACAGCTTTTCACCTCGTAATTCCCACAGAGCTTCACCCCCGCGTTCGGGCGGGCGATTTTCGCCTGTACCCAATAGTGATCGTGTTTATCACGCTCCTCCTCCAAGATCTCAGGATGAACGTGCCTTCCATTCAAAGCCAAACGACTCTTCACAATTCTGACTAGATAGCCCTCCTGTACCTGCCCTTACTTCAGTATCACGCAATTCTCTTGTTCTCTTACCTGCGGCTTTAATTCACGTTAAAACTTCGTCTGGATATTGCGCAGAGGCCCGTGCCTTATTGGATACCGGCGCCCAGGGCTGCCTCCTTGCTGCAGGGTTTGTTGCGGACCAAATGAACTTACCTATCGCTCCTTCACATGTGCCCGTTCGTGGAATGGGTAATGTACAGTCAGTCCATTCCCATGGAGCTGTATCCCTTTCTTTTAAACCTGTCAATTCTACCCTGCCTGTGATATCGACTGCCGCCATAGTTGTCGACGTGATTGCTGGGTCCCTCCCGGAAGTGGATGTGCCTAAAAGTGTTGTTACCCCTGCTAAGCATCTACCACTTGCTGACCCCCTGTTCCGTGAACCTGGTCCTATAAGTGTACTACTTGGAGCAGCGTGTATTTCTTCTGCACGGGCCTTAAAATCAGAGCTTGAAGGGATCATGGCCGCTGGTGGGTATGAGCTTCGTAAGTGGATATCTAATAGACCCGAACTCTTGGATGATATGCCCCTAGACCATTTACAACTTCCTCACTCAATCGTAGATCAGGGTAATCCGCAGACTATCGCAGTGTTAGGTGTTCAGTACAACCCTGTGAGCGACTCATTTACCTATAAATGTTCCTATGATGCCTGTGATACAGTGATTACAAAGAGAAAGGTATTATCTGTGATTGCCCGAATTTATGATCCCTGTGGCTGGATATCTCCAGTCGTGTTTAAGGCCAAAGAGTTTATCCAACGTTTGTGGCTATCTGGCCTTTCCTGGGATGATCCCCTTACGGAGCCCCTCGCTTTAGAGTGGGCTACCTTTATTCAAGATATGACTAAAGTGAGCGAAGTGGCTATTCCTCGTCATATACTTTCTAGCGGTTCCTCCTCCTTATCGCTACATGGTTTTGCGATGCCTCCGAGTTAGGTTATGCTGCGGCCGTTTATTTACGCGCAGAGCATACGTCTGGTAATTGCTCCGTCCATCTTGTTATGGCCAAATCAAAGGTTGCACCCGTTAGGACCCGTTTAACAATTCCCAAGTTGGAATTGTTAGGAGCTACCCTCCTATCTAAATTATTACATCACGTCGCTCTTTGTCTGCAAAGGACGTCTGTGTTGACTTCAATCCATAGTTGGACGGATAGCAAAATTGTTTTGTGTTGGTTGAAAACACCTCCCCACCTTCTTCAGACTTTTGAGGCAAATCGTGTTTCCCAAATTACTAATTCTCCAACATCTAGTCATTGGAGACATATTCCTGGCTATATGAACCCTAGCAACTGTGCATCAAGAGGCATGCCCGTCTCTAAATTGGTAGACCACACTCTTTGGTTTTCTCCTTCGTGGTTGACCGAGTCTCCTAATCAGTGGCCCGTGACTGCGGAATCTACCTCGAATAATGACCTCCCGGGACTACGTTGTTTAGTAGTGTCTGCTGAAGTTTCTCCTCCGGACCCTTCCTTTTTATTAGAGCGGTATAGCTCCTTGAACAAGTTGATAAATGTAACTTGTTACCTAAGGCGGTTTTTATACCCTAAAACTTACTCCTCATTCCTGAGTACTGAAGAGCGTAGAGAATCTCTTATATATTTAGTGAAAATTGTGCAATTTACCTGCTTCAGTGATGAACTAGACCGTTTGAAGAGGGGTGATACAATCACCAACTCCCTCAGGAAATTAAGCCTGTTTTTAGATAACAGAGGCCTAATACGAGTGGGTGGCCGTTTACGGCACTCTGACCTTCCTTATGACGCTAGACACCCCCTGCTTCTGCCTAAAAATGGTAATTTCGTGAATATTTTAATCTCCCATTACCATCGTGAAAATACTCACGCAGGTGCGAATGCCCTTCTGGCTATTCTAAACAGAGAATTCTGGATCCTGTCTGCCCGCCGCGCTATTCAACATGTGATTTTTAAATGCCTTTCTTGTTATCGACTTAAAACGGCTGTCTCCCAGCCTCCTATGGGTGACCTTCCTAAGGACCGTGTCACCGCGGCTAGGCCATTTGATGGTGTAGGCACTGATTTCGCGGGCCCCTTCTACACCAAAGTTCAGGCCTATAGAAATAAAAGGTTGGTTAAGAGTTACCTTTGTGTATTTGTTTGCCTCTCCACCAAGGCAGTCCACTTTGAGGTCGTGTCGGACCTAAGTACAGAAGCCTTTGTTGCCGCCTTTTCCCGATTCGTTTCACGTCGTGGTTTACCTCGCCTTATCCGCTCGGACTGTGGCCGAAATTATATCGGTGCACGTAATTACTTACAGGAGTTAGAGTCCTTCTTGTCTCAAAATCAAGCTACTATTGGTTCCGAGCTTTCCAAGCGCAATATTAACTGGGTTTTCGACCCCCCTGTCTGCCCCCACTGGGGGGGCCTTTTCGAAGCTGCTGTGAAATCGGCAAAATCCCACCTCAAACGCGTGATAGGAGAAACCCCTCTTACCTTTGAGGAATTATCAACTGTTTTTACCAAAATAGAAGCAGTTTTAAACTCGCGGCCTCTGTGTCCACTTTCTCCAGATCCTAACGACGTCGAAGTATTAACGCCCGGACATTTTTTGATAAGTCAGCCTTTAACCGCTTTACCGGAATACCCTTATGAGAATGTTAAGCTTCATCGCCTCACACGGTTTCAGCTGATCCAACAACTTACGCAGCACTTTTGGTCTCGTTGGCATTTAGAGTACTTAAATACCTTACAGGCAAGGAATAAATGGACATCTCCTTGTAATCCTCCCCAAGTTGGCGAACTAGTTCTAATAAAGGACGACAACCTCCCACCTTTGCAATGGCGCCGTGGTCGCATTGCTCATTTATACCCTGGACAAGACAAAGTTGTTCGCGTCGTTGATGTGAAAACTCCCACAGGTATCCTTAAGAGATCTGTGACGAAGCTGGTTCGTCTTCCAGTTTAGTATATAACTTTTCCTTTTACCCTTCCTTTCTCTCTCGTAAACACTTAACGTGTTTAGGGCGGGCGATATGTTCATACAATAATTTGATTGAAACCTGTGTTGCCATCCTAATCTTGCGGCGCGCGCTCCTACGCACATCATTTTGAGTACTTACCTATTTTTTGCTTGTTTGAGAACCCCGTAAAGTAGTTGCTTTCGAGACGTTGTGCCCATGACACTAAACTGACCTACCAGGGCTCAATTTTCGCGTGTGCTTTCCCTTAAACTTATCTGAAGACCTGTGTGACTGTGCCTGTGTCCTCGGTGATCACCTGCAACCTGGAAACCATCTACTAGCGGATAATAGGTGAGTCCTGACAGACAAAACCTCCCTTATATTTTTTGCCTACCACGTTGAATCCACTGCCGATCTCGAACACTATGCATTTTGTAATACTTGATTATATTATATATATCACATATACTTTCGTTAGTGAGGCTCACGGATCTAGGCGCTGGCTAGACCACTGTGTAACGACTGATTCTGCTTTGCGATCTATAAATAATATTTATGTTAAATATGATGTCTTATGGTCCGATCATTATCCTCTAATAATTGAGTGTAATTTAGAATTAATTAAACCTAAAATAATGTGTAATCGTAATGAATCGTTATGTAATAAAATAGTGTGGGGAGAGAGAAAGCCTAATCAAATTGATTTATATACTAAATACTGTCATGAAGGATTGCGACTCATTGATTTTCCTGACGAATTTCGAAGTTGTTGTGATAAAACATGTAGTAACATAGAACATCAAGGGCGCATTGATCAACTGTATAGAGACATAGTCAATGTTTTAAGTCAAGCTGCTATAAATAGTGGGGTGTTAAAACGTTGTAATCGAAGGAGGCCTGTGTTTGGATGGAATAAACATGTTAGCGAGTCTCATAGGGAGGCAAAAATAAAGTTTCATCAATGGGTGTGGTACGGTAGGCCTAGATCGGGTCAAATTTACGAGGAGATGAAAAATAGCAGGAGTGTTTTTAAGTCGCGTTTAAAGTGGTGTCAAAACCACACCGAACAGATGAAGATGGACGCGTTAGCTTCTCATCACTCCAAGAATGATTTTCGTAACTTTTGGAAGTCCACCAATAAATTGAATGCTAAAGCTGGACGTCCAGTGAGTGTCGACGGCTTGAGTGATGGGAAAAGTATAGCGGAACTATTTAGAGAGCATTTTACTGTTAAGTCTCCCTTAGGACCGTCGAAGCCGATGCTCAGTGATGGGTTGGGTGGTGTGGAGCTTAGTGCTAGGTTTAGGGCAGCTGATGTTAGGGATATAATTAGATCAATGTCCCGTGGCAAGTCACCTGGCCACGACGGTTTAAGCATTGAGCATCTGAAACACGCTGGACCACATCTGCCTAGGCTTCTAGCAATGCTTTTTAGTTTTTGTGCTGGGCACTCATACTTGCCAGATGCATTGATGAAAACTGTTGTCGTCCCAATTGTTAAAAACAAAACGGGTGACATTAGTGATAAGTCCAACTACAGGCCAATTTCATTGGCTACCGTTATAGCGAAAGTGTTTGATGGTCTGCTTAATGCTGAGCTGGATAAACATATACAACTTCATGATAATCAGTTTGGCTTCAGGCCTGGTCTTTCAACTGAGACAGCTATTTTGTGCTTAAAGCAGACCATCAAATACTACACACAAAGACACACGCCCGTTTATGGCTGTTTCTTGGACCTGACGAAGGCATTTGATCTGGTAAACTACGACATCCTGTGGCAAAAAATGGAAAAACTTAATATGCCATCAGACCTCATTCAAATATTTAAATACTGGTATCTAAACCAGGTCAATGTCGTCAGATGGTCAAACGATTACTCGGAGCCGTATAGGTTGGAGTGTGGCGTGAGGCAGGGGGGGTTGAGCTCACCAAAGCTCTTTAACCTGTACGTCAATGCGCTTATAGAGGAGCTCAGTAGCACCCGCGTCGGATGCCATATCGGCGGCATTTGCCTGAATAATATAAGTTACGCGGACGACATGGTGCTGCTGAGCGCCTCTGTCTGTGGCTTGTCAAAATTGTTGGGCATCTGTGAGGCGTACGCTCTCAGTCATGGTTTGATGTACAATACCAAGAAAAGTGAGTGTATGGTCTTTCAAGTCAGAGGAAAACACACGCGAAACATACCCCCCATTAAACTTTATGATGTACCTCTGAAAAGAGTACAACAGTTCAAATATCTTGGGCACGTGGTGACGTCTGACTTGAGAGACGATGCAGACATGGAAAGAGAGCGTAGGGCGCTGTCTGTAAGAGCAAATATGATTGCACGAAGGTTTGCTCGCTGCACTGCACCAGTAAAAATAACTCTTTTCAGGGCATACTGTACATCTTTCTACACGAGCAGCCTGTGGCTTTCTTACGCGCAAAAACAATACAGCGCCCTACGAGTGCAGTACAATAATGCTTTTAGGATGCTGATGGGGTTGCCGCGCTACTGCAGTGCCTCTGGAATGTTTGCTGACGCTAGGGTGGACTGTTTTTACACAGTCATGCGAAAGCGGTGTACATCCTTAGTGCGCAGGGTACGGGCTAGCTCTAGCAGTGTCCTAAAAGCATTCGCCGACAGGTTAGATTGTCACTACTTGAACCACTGCAGCATGGTTCACGTGGTGGCAGTCTGACCTGTTGTGCTATCAAAAAAATGTATTCTTATTGTGTGTCACTGTGTGTTTGTATACTAACATTAGGCTAAGTCTCTTATGTAACTAACAAATTGATCCTTTGTTGGTCGAAATAAATGAATTGAATTATTAATCAATAGGCTGCCCATAGCGTAATCATCAGCATAAAATACAACTACAGGTGATAGCTTGATCAATCAATACCTATCATCATAGCCCCGGCGATATATTCAAAAATATTATATTGTTTTCAATTTCTATGTACCCCACAGTTCCAAAACCTCAATAAATTTCTTCTTTTTGCAAGATTTTAATAATAAAAAATACAGATATTTAAACTTAAGACGCTTTTTGAAATAACGTTTAATATATATTTTTCTGAAGTAAGACCTTTGGTCCACCAGTTAGAGGACGTTTTTGCGAATCCAGTGGTACCAATAACTCCATACCTGATTTTTGGTCACTTGACACCCTTTTGCATAACAGTGTCCATCTAATCATAGGATAGTATTATACGTAGCGGAAAAAGTTTGCGATCAACATTTATTTGACATGATATTTTCATGATGATTATCTGTAGGTAGACCGCTTCGTTGAGACTTTGCCTGCGGGGCGGCGGGGGGAGACGTGAGCGCGGCTGGTGAGCACCCCCCCCCCCCCCCTCCCCCCCGCGCCCGCCGCCCCGCAGGCGAATTCTTAATAAAGTTTACTTATAGAATATTATTTATTTATTTCAAACTTCAGGCACGCATAATATTGTACATATGGCGGATTTAATGCCTAAAGCATTCTCTATCAGTCAACCATAGGTCTGATCAGAGAAAATACAGTTAAGTAGTTATATTCAGGTATAATGTAAGTTTAGTCTGCGTCGATTCGTCGATGAGTTCGCACGCGGCTCGCCGGGGACTCGTGCGCACGCCGCTACCTAGTTAACTGGAGAAAATGGAGTGAAACATTTTCATAAATGATTTTGATTATGTTTTAGTACTTAGATATATCCCATCTCCGGTCGCGGTTAGCGCATTTGTCACTCATAATACTTAAACGTAAGTTTTGTTTTTACTTCTTTTTCAGCTATCTAGGTATCGCTGACTTTTTTCTTCTTAAATAAAACTTTTATTCTTGTTAATTTATTGTACTTCTCGTCTTAGTAGCGTGTTTTAATGTATTAGTGCTCAATTATTTGTGATCCTACATCGTTTCAATCGGCAAGGATCTCTAATTGGCTCTAATGTTACTACATTTGTTTTTACCGTGTTTTATGTGGCTGTCGGTCTTTCTTTGAAATAAAATATAATGAATATTGATCGAGTAACAGGAGAATCGTGTCGGTCGCAGATAACGCGCGAGTTCGGCGACGTGGTGTCGGCGCTGGTGCAGCGGTACCTGGCGCGGCTGCTGCGCGCGGCGGAGCGCGAGGTGGGCCGCTGCGGGCCGCTCTCCAACGCCTTCAACGCCACGCGCGACGCCGCCTGCCGCAAGCTGCTCATGCCCGCGGTGAGTGCGCCTGTGCGAACTATTATATTTTGATGATGATGACGAACTCGCTTAAGTCTCTGAGGCCTCGGCCTCGAATCTAGCGGGCGGCGGCGGCGGCGCGGGCGTCGCAGCCCCGTCCCCGCCGCGCCGCTGCTCTCGAGAACCGCTCCGTTTGATTTACGCGTTAGATCCTGCCGCTGCCGCGCCGCCGCCGCTACCGCCCCGCAGCCCGCTAAATTCGATGCTGAGGTCTAACACTGTTGTTTTTAGCGAAAAAAAAAACCATTAAGTCAATTTTATGGACCGGCTATCCGACTCGATGAATGCACAAGCTTTGGGCTTTAATGATCATGTTTACGAATTCGATTTATGGCCGCCTAAAGTATGCATTTTGCCGTATGTGCGACGGTGGAAAAGGCGTGTGCATTACGCTCTGTCACAACGCGAGAGATGGCACCGAACGGAGCGGTAACTACGCGAGCTCGTGTAAATAACGTCAGTTTTCCATCACTTTGATGCGCCGCAAACGCTCACGCGCCCCCCTAGTCGCTGTTAACGTTCGGTGCTACCTAGTCATTAGAACTTCTTGTGTTATAATTTTCACGGATTTGCATTCATTGCAACCTGAGTATAATTTGGTCTGAAAATTAAACGAATAGTTTTAACCCCACTACGAATACGGGCAGCTCTGACATGTCACTGCGATACTTACCCGATTTGTCTGTAGTTGCTTTTATAGAAAGGTCACTTTACCGAAGATATTTCGAATTTTCAACGCTTATACGCGGTATATGCATCGTCGCGGATCTTTCCGTTACGTCCGTATTTGTAAAACGTATCTCATAATAATATAATGTCTTGGGCGTCCACAGAACGGGTATTGGATAAGCGTGTCGTGGTGCGTGGTGCTGCTGATCCCGATGCTGGTGGTGTGCGCGCGGCTGGCGCGGCTCTACACGCACGTCGACCCCTACCCCGGCCCGCTGCACGAGGCGTGAGTACTCTCCCTCTCTCTCTCTCTCTCGCGCCACACGACGCTACACGCTCGGATACATCTCGAGGACACGCGCGACGTGTCACACTGCGTTGAGCACGATTAAATCTCGCCAGTAAATAAATTAACCGCCCAAGTCTTTCATGTATGACCATGGGTTATCTTGTGCACGCCCTTTCGGCGTATAATAACTGCAACCCGATTCAGAATACTGTCTACACTTTTGAAATCTTATAATGAAAAACTAATTGCAGTTGTGCAACTACTTATGTTCTAAATAAATTAAGCTCGTGCTCGA
>CAUZXH010000407.1:0-35731 GCA_963584085.1 Pyrausta aurata
GGAACTAAGTAAAAGTCTTCTTTGTAATAGATTCAAAATGGCGTTTTTATAAAAGCGAAGTCAGAAAAGACGTTATAATAATTATTTTAAATGGCAAAATTTCGTGTTTATGATCGAAAAATTACTATTCAAGAATCGATAGAAAGACGGGCGAATCGATATAAAGCTCGTAAACAATAACTCGAAATATATCCCACTTTCAACCAACGACGCTGCATCAAAGAAATATATAAAAAAGGAAAATAAATATTTTACATGACAAGCGTATATCATCAATAAACGTCAATATTGGACTTTATATATGAAAGCTTATGGTTTGTTATTTGACGACAAGCGACGAAGCTGTCTCCGGTAACCAATGGAATGAAATCTGTGTACAGTTGCGTCGTGATGTGTTTAGTGCGCACACACAGCGGTTGTGCGGCTGAAATGACAGGGAATGATTGTTGCCGATGTTTCTGACGATATTTTTAAAGTCACTTTTTCTAAGCAAGCAGATTTATAGACTCAAAACAGGCAAGAAATTGACTCGATTTGTCTTGGAAGAAGTAAGCAAGTTGCAGAATGGTAGGGGAAGCATTTACTTACCCCCGGTTTAGCTGTTGATGATTAGACTTCGAATATTCAGGCACTTATTCGTCTTAACTTTGAATGAGATAGCATTGTCAAAACATAAAATTCTTTAATCAGGGTTTCACACTTAATGCTAGCACTCTGTGTTTATCATACGGAATGCTAATTAATTTCAGTTTAGCGAAATAAGCACCTACATATCCTATTGTCATAACTGACCATCACGTCAGTCAATCAAAGCAATGCCTGATGAAGAAGCGAAAACCGGGGGTCATAGATAACACGACTCCTTTGAAAAATATCTAAAAACTGTTCCATAGATTCGTCTTTTGTGAATATCGTCAAAAACCTCGCAACACAATTAATATCAGCGTGTACCGATGACGTTAAACCACTCAAGCGTAACACCATGCCCTAACCGATTCGCCGCAGCGCCTCTCACCCCTTCCTCTTCACGGAATCTCTGCGTCTTCACTTCGTCTATCTTCTTCATCAACTCTCCCAATCTACTCGAAGGGCGACGCAGACTGTTCCTGTATCCCACTACAGCTCTCAGTCTTTTCAACTCTTCATCATTCGTTTCTTCTTTGTTTAAGATCGCCTCGTAAAATCTCCACCAGTTGTCGATAGATCCAAATTGGTGCTCGCGACTTTTTAAAACATCTTCGTAGATGGACCACCAATTGTTGGCGTAATACTCCATAGGGTAAGTTCTAGTTAGGTCAAAGATTTCTGTATTGTTTTTGGATTTCTGATGTTTAGATTTAGATCTTTCTAGAGAGTTTGTGTGGGCGATCATTGAGTTTGAATATGAGTTGATGTTTTTGGTCATGTTCTGACTGGAATGGACGTTCAAGATGACGTTTCTGTGATACGATGGCGGTGCAGACCTATTTTCTACTTCTCTATCTAGACTCGGTTCCCTTGGTATGATATTTTCTTTGTTCAAATGCTCCGTTTTGTATTTGCGAATAATTTCTTTGTAATACTTTTCTAGGAGACACAATTCTTCGTACGTATACTTAGATATGTCGATTTGAGAGTATATGTTGACGATGTCTTGTATGTTTATTTTCTTTTTGCGTTTCTCAATTTCAATGTTTGATAATTGCTTTAATTGTTCAATAAGAGGATCGAAACCTTTATAAATGAAATCTTTCTTAGCAAACTCTATCAGTTTCAGAACCATGTCTTCATATTTCTTGTCGTATTCCAAATCTTTGTTCACAGCTTTAGATTTATCGACCTCATCGATAAACGACTGTAACGTTGCCTTCTCTTTATCGAATCTCTTTATTTCTGTCTGATATTCACCCAGAACTAACTCATTGCCGCTAAACCTGGCCAATTCTCGTCTGGTCTCTTCCATTTTTTCCAAATTTCTCTTAGCAAGGCCCTTCCACCATTCAGAATCATCTTTGAACATCTTCCAAAAGTCTAACTTTTCTTCTTTAATTTTGACATCGGGTGTTTTAGTTCTGACATCAGGTTTGACTACCATCTCAGTGGATTCATCCTTCTGTTTTTGTTCTGGACTTAGTACTGGTATGTTAGCTTCAGAAGACACATCTAGATTAACTGTTAGATTAACTGGTCTAACTTTCTTAACTTTAAACACTGGACTTGTCAGTTTGACATCATCTAGTTTTGGCTTTTCTACCGGTGAAGTTTCAATCTTGGTAAAAGTTGTTATGGTTCTTATTTCTTCAACTTCAGAGTCCATATCTTCAATGACTTGAGACAGACGTTTCATTTCATTATCCAAGTCGTTGTTGACTCTAAGTCTGTACAGGACATCTCTTTTGCGCTTCTTTTCGTCTCTGTCATACACATCTGTTACAAAATCTACCAGTTTCTTTATCTCTCCTAATAAGATATTTTCTCCATATTTAAGTACTCGCCAATCCATATCTATTAAACTATTCCTGGCCGCTGTATTATATCTGTCGTTAACGTCATCATTTATAATCCTTTTTTGAGGGTTCCTCATCAAATTCTCAATATAAGTGATAACATCTTCGCAGTTATCATAAAATATGGACGACGATACATCATCGTCTTGACTGGAATAATCCAAGAGCTTTAACAACTCCTCCTCCTGATCGGATTGGAACAAGTCAGTTTCGGAATCGCACGAGTTGTAGTCGGGTTTTAAAGCGAGATGGACGGACAGCCGTCTCGCTTGCCGCGGGGCGGAGTTAGGCTTTAGGGGGAGGCTCCACCGCTTCGTGTGCTCCGTCAGCCGCTATGGAAAAGTCCATATTAGTCGGGAAAGTCCAATATTGACACGGTTGATGAGACACATGGACACACTTTAGAAAAAACTGTACATGGTGAGTTTTACGTATGATTTATTTTAGTATCAGAGAATTTTGGACTTAATTACAATTACTTCGAGATGAATTTAATTTTATTTTGATAATATTTGTACCAAAATTAAACATACGCAAGTAAAATTTGGAATAAAGGCGTGTCATATTGTTGCCAATATCGTGTCTTGGTCATCAACTATCATCGTGAATGTTAACGATACAATAATAAACTTTTAGATTCTGTAACACAATAATATAATGTCAACTTTTAGTTATATGTAGTACAAATTGTAGTATTAGGCACTATATTCAGCAAAATGTGTCTGTGAATGTTAACTACAACTACCATTGTAATTGTTCAACTACTATTTGTAAAGGTTAAGAATGGGATAGCTAAGAGTTACAAGAATATCGTTTCGTTACCTAGTTAATTCTTATACGGCATATTATTCGTTAGGTTTCTCTTTGCGTTATCGATGTAATAAAGTAAATAGGTAACATATTAGTTGCCAGTCTGTTTAACATAAATGTTATTAACTCTCATAAATTAAAATATTTTCGCCCAAAATATAATAAAATATAATAGAACTTTACGCTCAAAAAAGAAAATTTACGAGATCGGAGATATCTTCGATCTTAAATAATGCTACAACAAACGATTTAACCCATTTGCTGCCACACTTGAGACGCAAAAGAAATTTAATTTTTATCACGCACCGGTGCGTGCTGTGGCATGGAACCAGTTAAACGGTATATCTTGAAAAAGAACCATCAAGTCATTAGCGACTATAATAACGGCAACAGTGCGTCGGCAGTCATTTTAAAAAGTTTAACTTCCCACTCTTTACCTCCACCTAACTACATTCATCTTTGCTAGTCCAGCATTGTAAACAATCTTTTTGTAACTAAAGTTTAGTAAAAAAATATATTTACAAAGATAACAGTGTCGAACGATGAATTAGCTATGTATGTTGTAAGTTTTGTGTGTATCTTGTTTTAACTCGTCAAGTATGTGTGAACGAGACACAATAGAAGTTCCATTATTATGCGACTCCCGGTAGTCGTTTGATACCTGACTGATTAAAAGGAATATTTTTGCAAAAAAAGGAATGTCAAGATTGTTTACAATATTCGACTAGTGAAGAAAAACAGAGTACCACAACCGAACCCCACTCCCCACTGACCTTAGCGGCGTGCTTGAGCCGCTGCATGTCGGGATGGTGGTGGTGCTTGCCGCTGGCCGCCGTGGTGGCCGCGGCCAGGTCCCGCAGCGCCGCGGCCACGTCGCGCGCGGCGTGCAGCAGCAGCACCTGCGACTCCGAGCTCGGCGAGCCCAGCGACATCGCGCCGCGCTTCACCACCTCGCACAGTTGCACTGGCGGAGGAACAATGAGGTTACACAAAGATATATTGGTAGAAATCACATACTTAAATGATCTGAACATAAATTGCTCTGAAATCGAATACAGAAAATCGAATAATTTATGTTTTAAGTTTTTTTTTTTTTTTTTTTTTATTTATTTAGCATTTTAAAAAAAAGTTAACTAATAAAACATTTAAAAGACATTGACAAAAACCACTGAGGTTTGTCTGCAATGCCGCATCAGTCTTACGTCTCTAACAATATTTAATACATTAATTAATACATTACATTGTATAGCCAACACACGTTGACACCATTTATTCGATAGCCAATGTAGCTTTATCAATTAGCATTAAGTTACTCTGATAACAATTAATTACAGAAATATTGCAGGTGCATTCTGTTATGTTAAGTACAAATATTTAAGTTTCGTTTTAGGTTTATAGACATTTATTCTCATAAAAACATTTAGTTCAATTACAATGAGAATTACTTAAGCTAAAACTTAGTAAATAGATACCCCTGGAGCTGAGCAATTGGGTAAATATGAGTTATGATTATTATTATTCATATAATAGTTATAATGAAGTGTTCACAATCTTCTTTGAGAGTGGAAGACTTTATAATAACGTATGGACATATTCTTTCATTTTATTCTTAAATATGTTAAAGTTAGTACATTCTTTTATTTTGTTGGGTAATTTGTTATACATCTGAACACCTTCAAACAATAAAGTCTTTTTTCCGTAGTTCGTTCGAGCCTTATTTAGAATAAGTTTATGTTTATTTCTTAAATTATGAAGGTTTGGTTTTTGTTTTAAGTGTATGTTTGATTGTATAGAATTTTTTTTGATATTTTTTTTTGTCGATCGGGAATAGAAGCGGGGGCTTTGGAGATGTTGACACTTTAAAAATCTGTGTGAAGCCCTGTTCTTTATTAAATTTAATAATAATTGTAAGTTTGGTTGTATATGCTTATCTCAGAAACTATGTTAGAAAAATCAGTTTTATAAAGCAAATGAAGAATTTAACATTTATTAAAACAAAAAACAGTGAGGTTATAGTATTAACTTCAAGACACCTGTTTGGATCTACTTTACCTGATAAAATGAGGTTACACTTCCGACACCTCTTGAACTAACAGCGGCTGAGGTAGAAAATTTCTTGATAAGAAACCCTTCCCATCAAAAGCATAGCTTAAGACGTCCAGCGGCAAGATAGACAGCTGGCCAACTGGTTGCTATGGAAAACTAGGAGCGGTCTATGTTATGATGCTGATGGTATCTACTTACCAAATGCTTCGGTGGCGCAGCGGTAAGAGGGTCGCATTTATAAGCGACGGTTGCGCCAGAGGTCCCGGGTTCGATTCCTGGGTAGGGCCAAAAATATGTACCTGGGTTTTTCTGTTTAGAAATTCACAGAGTAGCCCGGAGTTTTGAAGTTGGCGGTGTTTCACCCCCGTGCCTCGGCGCGCACGTAAAGCCGTTGGTCCTGCGCCTGATCTCTCTCCGGTCGTGTCAGATTGCTGTCCCATCGGGCTATGAGAGTGAAAGGAATAGAGAGTGCACCTGTGTTTGCGCACACACTTGTGCACTATAATATGTCCCGCGCAGTCGGTTAGTCGTTGTGACTGGCCACCGAAGTCGAAATCGGCTAGGGGGACTATTATCTACTGACCAATGGTTCCTTGCGCGGAGGCGGCGGCGGAGGCGAGCTGGTCCTGCGAGCCGGCGGCTCCGCCCACGAGGGTCTTCGTGTCCTCGACTAGAGTCTTCGCCGTCTTGAGGATGCTCTCGCGGTGGTCTGAGAACGCGTCCGTTTCCTTCTCTGAGTGGAGGGTGCCTGAGGAGAAATAAATAAATAAGGAATGCTTATTATTAACATAAGATATAGATAGTGCCATCCACGAAGGCGCGCCCCTCCACTCGTCCAAATCGCTTATAGTGCATGTGTGCAAGCTTTTTCCAACATTTAAACTGAATTTGGAACATCATAATGACTTATGAATGACAAGCACACTACAAAAAAATACACTCATAGGGAAAGACGCTCTACTTTTAAGTAGGTATGGTTAGCTACTAGACGAGTAATATTCTGTTCTAAATTGCACCAGTAACATATTTACTATTGACGTAAACGAAATAGGTAGGAACGTTTTATAACATTTAAAAAACTAGTTAAAAAGGTTCTTAATAAGAGAACCATCGGTCTACCGGGACTACATACGCGTGAATTATTCTTTCTTCGTACACGTAGGTCCTAATGTGATGTTTTATAGCCTTCCCCGATAAACTACATCCCGGTAATATTATAAGTACCACATGTTTTTTTTTATTTAAATTTGTTTATGGTGTTTAAGTTACCATTATAATTCTTTAAGTAAATTTAATAATTCCAGTAGAATATACCAGGTTTATTTTTTAGTACAACATACTGGGTTTTCTTCCTTGACATTTTAAAAATAATTAAGTAGAGCTACTTTCGTGACGAGTCCGAATTTTTGAATGACGGCCGGCTCGCAATTGACGCACGTGTCACCCCCCGCACCCCGCGCCTTCCTCAATCAAAAAAAGTGTGGGGCGCGCCTTCGTGGATGGCACTATCTATATATCGACTTAATAATCGTTGTCTGGTACTTCGTAACACAAGGAAGAAAATTCCTTACCACGAAACCAGAGAATTGGTGTGTTGTCTGACGCATATTTATTTATTTATTATTATTTATATCGACTTGTTGCACAACATTTAGCAAAAGCCTGGCTGGCTTTGGTTTACTTCATAGTCTAATTATCTGGAGTTGTTTGGGAGTCCCTGGAGAGTAGTAGTATTGAACGATCGAGAATCATACACAATAATAAAATTAATATATCCTTACGTACCGACGTTCGAGACTAGCCACTTTTTAATTAAAATCGCTTGCACAATACGACACATAAACGGGCGTCACTTAAAACAAAAGACGACGCGAGGTGCAAAAAATGTTTGGTGGTTAGGCGGCAAAGACATCGATGGTCACGGCTTGTATGTCGGGTAGATATTTTGTTTTTTTTTAAAGTAATTTGAATAAATAAAAAAAATCGTACCAGCGCTGGCGAACAGTATGGTGGTGTCGAGGTCTCCGATGATGGCGGCGATGGTGGCCGCCGCGTCGATGCAGGCCTGCGTGCCGCGCGAGCACGCTTGCAGGGCGCCCAGCACAGAGACCACCTGGGGACAACATAGATAGTTATTGGTATCACATTTCATAAACACCATCATCATCAGCCAAAAGACGTCCACTGCTGACTATAGGCCTCCCCCACGGCTTTCCACAGCGACTGATCACAAGCGCTCTGGACCCATTGTGATCCTGCGATCTTTAACTCGTCAAGTATGTGTAAACGAGACACAATATAAATTCCATTGTTATGCGACTCCCGGGTGTCGTTTGATACCAGACTGATTACAATGACACCGAAATATGGTGAGATAGAATGTTTTGCATTTTAAGGAGCTATCATTGTAATGGTTTCGGTTATCTGAAATTTGCTTATCACAGCGCCGTCGAAATACGCAATGTATTGTTAATGATTGTATTTTTTATGTTAGTTCATAAGATATTAGCGGTCTCTCGCGAATGCGTCCACGCGTTTCTAATTTAATATCTTGTAGCGACATCTATGATGTACCGATGTCACTACATGTCATCGTAACACGCTCGACACGACTAGATGGCGCTGCAGTCGAAAGTGTGGAGACTAAACCGCGGTATGTAAGATTTTGATCGGACTTAACTACATAATGAATAAACCAAGACGGTGAACATTGTACCTTGGTCCCCGGCCATAACACCCGGTCGGTAGAAAGCGCTCCCCTTTTGCCTTCCTAACTGAGTTGCGCAAAACCCTATCCTCGTGTCGTAGCGTGATGATTTATAGCCTATAACCTTACACCCTATAAAAATACGCCCGGTCAATCTTAATGGCCGCCTTCCACTGCGAAAGAGTAATGAGTGGGGAATAGCTAAGCGGAAAGGAGTAAATAGTCTTGACCATCCATTAAGAAAGATTTAAGTGTAAAATGGGTTTTGCCTTCCATTGTCGGCGAGTTTTGAAGAGTGGGCTAGGCGGGAAATGAGAGGAGTCACATGAGCGAGTTGTTTGCCTTCCATTGGCAGCAGGCATGAGCGAGGAGGCAAGGACGAAAGTGGGCGAGCGAAGGGGCAGGGAAGGCGAGGGGGGCGAAGGTGTAAGCAGAGTCCGTTCAAAACAAGTTCGCGATACAATGACACAGCGAACCCATTTTAACTCGCTCAGTCCGCTTCGCTTGCTCGTTCACGGTGGCAGCACTTCTATGAAATTTTGCGTTGCGAGTCGAACGGGGTCCGTTAGGAATCCGCTCAACTCTGTGACCACTTTTGTCACTCTTTGTACTCTTTTGCTCCTCTCCGTACGCACGTTCACAGTGGAAGCACTTCTATGAAGATTGCTGTTGCGAGTTAAACGGAGTCCGTGCGGAGCCCGCTCCGCTCCCAGTGGAAGGTGGGCATAAATGTGATCAGCCACCGGCGCGGGCCACGTTACAAATGCACGTTAGCACACACCACACACACCTTCTCATTGACTTGCTTGGCGTGGTGCGCCACGGCTCGTTGGTTTTGCGCGATGGCGGCCACGCGGCAGTGCCCGCCGGCGCGGACTAGCTCGGACACGCACTCGCCCAGGTCCACCACTGCTGCGCGGATGCTGTAAACATATAAATTATTAGAAAAATGTTACGTAGCAAATACTAGTTATTGTAACAGCTCGATATCTTAATGTCATAAGCTGTTGATTACCAAAATGCCTTTATGGCATTTTGTTCTAGTGGACAACGCCGATACTGTGTATTCAACGAGAAGACACCCATTATAACACAGGTTGACTAGTTAATAATAGTAATTGAACATTGACACAATACCTTAGGGTTGGTGGTTTTATAATCATAACTTTTGTTGGGGAACTCCGGCATGAATTATTTTTCTCTCATTAGTATTTAAGGCTTCAAACTGCAAGTAAGTAATTTCGATGCTGTCTAATATAAGCCAATCCTACTATGGCCAGAACTCAAACTCATTTATTTGCCAAGAACACAGTAAATAAAGATCACATTTAATAGTAAGTTACACATGTGTTTAGTCTGCTCGCAGACGTGCAAAAATTCAATTACTCGTATTTACTAACCTCTTCGGACGAGGCGCTTCGTAAAATTATGATAGAACTTCACTTACAGGTAATTAGAATAGTTAGATACGGGATTGCTACCATGTACCTTATTATTTATGAGCTTCCGATATTTCGGCACTGTTGCAAGCGCCATGATCACGGAGTAACTTAAGAGTTCTCGACAGTGTTCTCGACACACAACACTGACAGTATCTGTTCGCGAAACGGTGTTGTGTGTCGAGAACAGACGCGAGTAAATAGTGAGTTTGTGGACAATGGTACCGGCGGCGAGCGGAATAAACGACTTCGAAGGAGGGTAGACCGATATGTCTGCCAATAACAACCCACCCGCAAGTTCTCTTCAGTTACTCCGTGATCATGGCGCTTGCAACAGTGCCGAAATATCGGAAGCTCATAAATAATAAGGTACATGGTAGCAATCCCGTATCTAACTATTCTAATGTTAGTGACCATGAAAGTTTAAAACTTACAGGTAAGTTCGTTTAATCATCAATTATTAAGTAATGACAATACATATAATTAATATTGATGTAAACAAAAAAAAATATTGGTTAAATTGCATTGCGATTGCCTTTGTAATGTCATTGTCCAATCGTCACCATCATCCTCTTCCATTCTTATTTATCTATTACTGGCGGACCCAGCGAACTTTGTTTCGCCCCCGGCCCCGCTTGGAAAGTAAGTATTCATACATTTTCTAATTTTCTGCGTAAGTTACTTAAATATTTCTTTCATAAGAACCTTCTACTGACAATAACAACCATAAAAAAAAGAATTGGCCAAATTGGTCCAGGCGTTGTTGAGTTATGCGCTTACCAACAAATATAAAAAAGAGTCTTAATTAATGAAAAATACATAAATTTAGGAGTCGTACCTGTTAGCGACATCGGCGTTGGGCGTGGTGGCGGCGGCGCCGAGGCTGTCCTGCGCGAGCGCCTCGTACTTCTGCACCAGCTCGTTGCCCAGCTCCACCAGGCGGCTCGGGTCCGTCGCCGACTTCGCCGTCTGGGAACAAAGTGACAACTGAAGATTACAATTTCTAAAATGCATTTGCAATACAGGACAAGCGTAGTCCTGGTTTAAAACATCATGCATGCGCAAGTGAGCCTTATAGACCCTATAAAGGTAAAAAAACAGCAAACAAAACATAAACCCTCTTATTTATAAAAACGCAAACAGTGTAATAAATAAACCCGTTTTAACTAAAACACTGTTTTGTCTCATTCTTTCTTGGCGCTGTCATCATTTGAAAGAAAGTGACAAAACAGTGTAATAGCTAAAATAGGTTTATTAGACGGTTTTAATTATTATGAATAAGGAGGAAAGTGTTAGACACTGTAATATAACCTATATAGTTTCAAAAGTCGTAAAGCAAATATTTTGTATACGCGAATAGGCTTTTAACACCTCCAATCGTTGACGTATTTTAAAAACGCTTCTCTCCCAAAAGATATACTATGGCTATTTGAAACTATGACGTCATAGTTTTCTTTGTCAACTGAAGCACTTTTTACTGTTTACAGAGCTTTTAAAATTGTTATTGTGTAAATTAATGAGATTGATCAATGAAAGGGTATTCTAAAATATGAGTTTTTTCAACCCAGATAGTACGGAAAAATAATGACTTAGAAACATAAGGTCCTATGTACAAAATAGGAACAAAACTACTTAAAAATACTTATTACTTGTCTAAATATATTTTTTTCAATCTAAATTAATTAAAAATAGGTTAATATGAGTTTCGAGTACACAGAAAAGTATATTTTTTTTACTAATTTGGATTTGAAATAAATGCAATCTGACGAATAGTAAGCTACTTGATATAACTACATGTCCTTTCTAGTAACTTAAGTGTCGTTTATAAACGCCAGTAGTATAATCTGGGTTAAAATATTGGGTCCGTCGATTGTTGTGTTTTATGAGTTTTATGTTGGCGATTGCAGGAAACTAGCCAATTCTTACCATGTCGGTGGCGAGCCGCGCGATCTCCTTAGCGGCGGCGACCATGCGCGCCTGGTAGTCCACGAACGAGTCGTTCTCGTCATACGAACCGATGAGGGACATCCTAGGGACAATGAAGAGGAAATAAGTGTCACGTTATATTTTAAGCACACATATAGACTGGTTAACAGTTTCGTAAAAATGGGTCTGTGTTAAAACTAAAATGGTCTGGAATTTGACTATAATGACGCATTTACACGCAGAGGAAAACTGTATTTTCCATCTTACAGCCTAATTTACAAATAATGAAAACCGCGTCTTAAGATGCCTTCATTATCTAAATCTAGGTGGTATAATATTGCATCGTTATTAAACTAAAACCTATGTATAAAACTAGTAGAATAAAGTCCGTTTAACTTTGGTAATCGAATATTGTAAACAATCTTTTGTTACTTTTAAAATAATAGCAGTGAATAAAATTTGCTATTTGATTCAAAAAGATCTCAGTGCTATTTCGTAGGTCTGTGCAAAGCTATACGTCATCATCAAAATCGTGTAACCTTCATGTTTTTAGATTTTACGACATATCTCCTAACGTCCAGACGGGAACACGGAAACCAATCGTGAATATTTGTACTATTTTTTTTTCAAAAAACGCAAATCTTTTTATACGACATACATTCGCCTTGTTTGTTTGATTCTTTCCATGACGGAAACGCCACGCGTCCACAGCCTGTTTCTCAGTAAGTTCGCCATGATTGCTTACTTCACTTACACTTTCACAATACAAATATTTCTAAAGAACTTTTGAAAGAACTTATGGCCCTTTCAGTTCTTGCAAGTTTATGATATGTTATGAAAATTATGTGTGTTTAACACTAATAAATAATAAAAGCATCTTCCTAAACAAAAACCAAAAAAAAAATTGAGTTCGATTCCTCGTATGGCACAGTCGCTTTTTACAAGAGCAATTTATATGTATTATCAAGTTTGTATAGTGACAAACACTATAAAAACAAAAATGTAATTATAAATATATTTTTTATACAAATATCGATACCCAAATCACATATGTTTTGGATAGCCGACCGAGTGCAAGGAATTGTTTATGAATAAATAAATAGCTGCTGAAATCACGTCACAATATCAGATATTTAATAGGGAAATCCCCTGTATACAGAAAATTTATGTAAATGTAATGTTTATGCACTGTGCTTGTTAGTAGTAAACAAATCGGCGCGTGCGCACAGAGTATTGCGCCAAACGAGACTGGGGGGTGGCGTCATTTTAGTGTTAGGGCTTATTATAAGCACTAGACATTTTTTGCGGTGGAAATCTTTCATGCTGCGTGGCCCACCCTTTCAGTATCTTCTTTATGTGTATTTAAATATAAGTATCTCTCTATTTGTAATGATGATATTGAATAAACATGTTTTCTTTCTTTCTTTCAATAAAAAGCTTGAGCTAAGTTCAAAGATGGTGATAATAAATGAGTAGGTCTTGAAATAATACAGATGTTATTAGCTGCAGTAATATTCATTGCCTTCCAAAAAGAGTGTCATAAAAATTTTGGTACAAATTTAAAGTATTTCAGATCAAAATTCGTCTATTTTGAGTCAAACTCATTAATACATCAACGGTATAGCTGATTTGAATGGCACACAAATAACAACCATGACCTATTTACTTTTGTCTATAAATTCTCACTTTTTACCGGAAGCATAAACTTTATTTTTGCGCGATCAATGTTTTGAAATAATGTTCATTACAACGGATCGAAACAAATCAGCTATTTCCTCTATGACAGCTATGACTCAAACTTGTTCCAAATATACATACAACCTCAATCAAGGAATCGGAGGTATACAAAAGTCTACGGGAAAAATTGCTACTTATGAATGTTGAAAGTACCCAAAGGACCGATCAGACCCTAATAACTCGAGGCCTGTTTCCACGTCGTAATAAGCAACCAGTAGTCTTATTTGTCCGTAGGTTAGTGATTATTTGTGGATGGCGAATCAGGACCTCAAGGTAATCTTTTGCTTCCAATTTTTAGTCATCTCCCTAAAACTATAACGATTATATTTACATAATTTATAAATACCCCGATCGATTGATGTATCGTTTTCGTTTGCTCTCGAGCCGATAGATGCGGTCATCGCTGGATCGCAGCCAATGCAGTCTGCTTTCACTCTTACGCGGTCATTATAAATACATCTCACTAATAAGGGAATTTTATTATGTCGATGAGATCACCTGAGAGAAGTGCCTCGAGAAATGGTAATTATATGAGACTATGTTTTAAGGTTGTCGATAATATATAGTAATACTAATTAAATAGTACTTGTACGAGAGGTATTATTTGAAATTAAATAGTATTTCTCATACTCAATTCTTCTGCATAAAAATAATATACAGAATTGAAGCAGTATCTTATTGCGAACGATCCTCTGTTATACTGTAATCCAGGTTTCACTCGAAATATTTATACCTACACGGTACAAGTTAATTTATAGCGTAAGACACAAGGTTCGTATCCTTGTCTGACACAGTAGCTTTTTACAAATGCAATTTATATTATTGAGTTTGTATAGTGACAAAACACTTTAAATAAAAACAAAAACATAAAAGTAAATTATTATTTTTATTCAGTCAGACCACTGTAGCATATAAGCAGTAGAACTATTTTGATAAGCTTTGACCAAGCTTCCACCTGGTTAAAAACAAAAGTAATTTTACTCAACCGTCTGAGAAATTTAGGCTAATGTATGAATGGGTGATGCAACCGCATATTCGTACTATTTCGCAACGCGGTGGCAGTTAAACACTGACCTTACGCCGCGACACGCAAATAGCAACGTGGCGCTAAATATAAGACGGATGAGTGCGGTTAAGGGCGTTGTCTGAACTGTTATGTAGTTCATTGATACGAGGAATTGAAATAGATAGTCAATACACCGATGAGCACGTTTTCTTTTAATTTTGTTACTTACTAGGTTGAGAGGCTATTTGGAAATATTTATCCAGATTTGTTATGTCATTATGGTTCAAACGAACAATTCTTGTTTATAAATTCATATATTTTGGATCTCCGAAACGGCTCCAACGATATAGGGGGTTTCGGAGGGAAAAAAACGACCTAGTTAGGGTTTATTTTCAGAAAATATTGTTATCATCGCACTATTAGGGACTGAAATAGCGCTAAAATTTCATTAGAATACAAAGGCCGCCAGTGACATCGTTACGATAGCTGAACGGCTAAGGTCACGGACCACGGACACCCGGGTTCCAATCCAATGCAACGACAGATTCTTTTATATATTTTTTTTGTTTTTATCAACGTTTATTGGGTTGGCGTCAACTTCTGGCGTCCGTGTACCTCACTCGGCAGGGTCCACTGAAAACCAGCGTCAGGTCACCGACACACACACGCAGTGCTTGGCTGGCATTTGAGTAGGTAATATAAGTAATAGATAAGTAAGTGTACCTTCTTCTTTTTCTCTTTCTGTAGACTATGTACATGTGTTTGTTTGTTTTTTTTTATGTGTGTGTGTGTTTGTGATGTCCATTATCAATAAAAGCTTTCTTTCTTTCTTTGTTTACAGCTTTTTTCTTGTTTTCATAGAATACCGACCAAAGCTCGAATCACCCAGATAGTAATAATGTATACTCGTAACCGACCTGTTCTCGGTGAGCCTCTGCAGACAGCGGGCGAGCGACTCCAGCAGCGGGCCCACGGCGCCGCGCTGCGTGCTCAGCGCGCGGACGAACGCGAGCAGCTCGCCCAGCGACGAGCGCGCCAGCGACGCCTGCGCGTTCACCTCGCTGTGGGCGTTCACGGCCTAAGGGAAAACATCAATTAACTAGCGGTTCCAGCGAACTTCGTTTCGCCCCCAGCCCCGTCCCGCCCCGGTCCCGTTTTATGGGAATTTTCTTTGCTATAAACCTCACAGAGCCCGAGACCTTTCCAACGAATGCAAAACCTTGGAAATCGGTTCGTGCGTTCTGGAGTTATAGCGTCAGGAAGGAAAACCCGACTTATTTTTATATAGTAGATGGATATATATGCGCCAGTATCATCACTAATTTCTACAGATTAAAACATCGGGCCGGATGCTGATCTCTTGCTACAGGTTACTTTGGAATTCTATGTTGACGTATATTTAGGTTGAAATACTCAAACTTGATGCAGAAAATGCACAGACTTTGTAAAGGGTACAGGATCGATCTAGATAGATGCAGCCGCTTTAAAATGCTTATATTGAAACTCAATAAAGTCAAGTTATGTATAGACCAATGTATATATTATGGACCCACCAACTTATCTGAAGAATGACTAGTGTTCCCGGGGCCTATAGGCTTTTAGGCCTAAAATTAAGCCTATTAGTTCTTTTCTATGGCCATGATAGACTACTAGGCTTTTAAAAGGCTTCTCATTTTAAAAAGCCTAAATAGCCTTTTAGGCTTTGTTTCTAACTAAAGTCTTTTTCGAGTAGTAGGCTTATTATAAGGCTATAGCCATTATTTAGGTTATGGCTTAGTATGAATCAAACAATATTTTTTAATGGTATTTATTTTTAAATGAAATAAAAACGAATATTATTTGAAATTGGAAATAATAAATTACCTACTTATTATACATTGTTACACTTAAATCCATTTTGAGATTTGGTAAAATGCGAAGATTTTACTTTTTTGTACTAGATGAGGTAGGTACTCGTTTTTCGGTATAAAATTAAGGGCGGTATAAAATCGTGAAATTAAGTTGACAATTATTATGCTCGAACAATAAATAAAATAGACCTAGCCTAAAGGACGAAAAATCTTTATAGGTTTTAGGCCTTTCAAGCCTTTTAAATATGCGCCTAGCCTACAAAAAGGCTAAAAGCCTATAGTCATCGGCTAGACAAAAGAAAGGCTATGAAAAAGGCCTAGCCTAAAGGCCTAAAAGACTTTTAAGGCTTTTAACCCGCTGTAGCCCCTAATTCATAGGCTAGCCTTAAAAAAAAGCCTAAAAGCCTATAGGCCTCGGGAACACTAAGAATGACAGCATGGAGCTACCACTTTTAACAAAAATAAACACTTCTGTTTTTTTTTACATTCGCCGTAACTACATGATGAAAAAGTAAAAACGAATTTATTTACCTTTAATGCATAACATAATTGGAATTAACGCCGAATGGCATTCTCTACTAGTTATACCTAAATACAAATGAGATGTGGGACATCATAAGGTCATGAAAATGGACTGCCATAATAATATATAACAAATGAAATTAGCCGGTGTTTGGTGATACGCTTATTTACAATTATTGCTTACGCGATTTTTTTTTATATCAATAATGGTAACTCTGGCTTGTACCGGCAGCAGTGACGTTTTCAAAGTGACATCTGTAGTTCCATTTTTGGCCATTCTTCAGATAAGTTTGTGGCACTGTACAGCAGTAAATGTCTTGATAATGTTGACAGCTTAACATGCTTAATCATTTTAATAGGTACTCAAACTCACCCTCTGGTTCCCTCTAGCAGTTCTGGCCGCGTGGAGCAAAGCGGTGCTGTTCTCCAGCACTGTTCTGGCGTGCTGTAGCAAGTCCGCCTGGGACGATGATTCGGTTACCAGCGAGGCTAGCCCTACGGACCCGTTGATTGTTGCTTCGGTGTAGGACACCTAGGGGGATGGAGGAAATATTTAGATTTTAGTTTGACCGAAAGAGAATGTAAATAATACCTTTGTTTTTTAATGTTAGTAGTTAGATCTTAGGTTCAATTTCAAATTGTGAAACTGTTTAACAGGCTCTTATAATAAACACATAGAAAATATTAAGTAAATGTCATTTTCATGAGCTGAAGGTATTTTGTTCTAGTTTATTTAGTTTGTTGTAGGAAATATTATGTTCGGACGCCATAAAAAATAAACCCTTTTTAAAACATGTAAGTGAACAAATTTTGCTAACGTTTAGCATTAAAGTCGTTTCAAGTGATAATATTTAAAGAGCCGATTCAGCACAATAAATTAATCATTTTTTTTTTGTAGAAAACACTTTGTAAGAAAATTGAAGGCTGAGATAATATTTTTTTACAGATTTTATTTTTTTATTAATTAATTAATTTATTTATTTATTTAATTTACATCAATCCACAGCTCTTAAAATTTAGAAAACAAACAAAATTATTAATATTACCTACAGCCAATAAAGGATTGTCATTAAGGCTAAGATTAGAGAAAAAGAAGGTTTGGGCATTGAATTGAGAGAGACGAAACTTATGAAGCAGATAATTTTTTAATTGTCAGGGTGGTGCTGTTTTAAAAAATTATATTGTGTATGTTAAAGAAAATAATAATAATTAAAATTCCGATTTTCCAACAAATAATGATAGTGTCCTGTTTCTATGATGTATAATCAATTATATAATCAAAATTAAACTCACGAATTGTGTGACAGCATGGCCCAAGTTCTCAGCTTCTCCATTGGCGGCTACACGTAGTGGTTCCAAGCGCTCCAACATCTCTGTAGCACTATTCTCAATCTGTTCCGAGTAGCCTGCAGACAAAATACGACTCTGTAAGTTTATGATGAAAAAGTTTCTAGTTAACCGGATAGATGGTGTCAACGATGAAGTTCGCTCCACTAAATACGCAATAGTCCCCCTAGCCGATTTCGACTACGGTGGCCAGTCACAACGACTACCCGACTGCGCGGGACAATTATAGTGCACAAGTGTGTGCGCGAACACAGGTGCACTCTCTATTCCTTTCACTCTCATAGCCCGATGGGACAGCAATCTGACACGACCGGAGAGAGATCAGGCGCAGGACCAACGGCTTTACGTGCTTTTCGAGGCACGGGGGTGAAACACCGCCAACTTCCAAACTCCAAAGGCTAGATAGATAGATAACTCTTTATTGCACACAAAATTAGTAAATTTACAAATTTGTTTAAAGGAAATGTACAATTTAGGCGGTCGGCTACCCTGAGGATTAAATTTAATTTTGAACAAATTACAGTTTTTGCTATATCAGTGTCACGATTTCTATACAATTCGATTTATTTCGTGCCGTAGTTGTTACGTTTGGATATATTACTTGATTTTTATGGTATGACGGTGAAACTTCTAATCGAATTACCACACGGAAAAGGATCGAATGAATCGCCACCTAGATATCTTATAGGATAATTGGCAAATATATAGCAACATTACCTTCCCAAGTATTCCCTTGTCGTGGCTCCAGTTCTTGGCCAACAGCTTGTATGGCGGCGGTGTCGAGGGTGCGAAGAAGACGGTTGAGCGTGTCCAGAGCTGACGTGCATTCATTCACGCCGGGCGCTTTGTCTCTGTAAAGATGAAATCGTTATAGAATTGCTGCTATATACTCCTTCCAATCATTTATTTAACTTAAAGTTTAATAAAAAAATTTGACACAATGTACTACAGGGAATACTGTACTTCATGGATTACATGGATATTCATCCGCCCACTTAGAGGAGTGTCATTCGTATTAATGACAACATACTATGAAACGATTTTGAAATAAATCGATTATATTAATAAAACATACATTAAAATTATTGTGATTACATTTTATATCAACCAATTTTATATATTTTTATTGAAATTATCGATAAAATAATGAGTGAGTTAAATCGATTAAAACTTCTTAATGAATGAAATCGATTGATAAAAGAAATCGAATCGGTAACGGGTCAGGATATCACTATTTGATTAAGAATCAAACGATTGGAAAGGGTTTAAAAGATACTGTTTCTTCTCTGTGATTAAAGGTATAGGCCCAGTACACCATATCATACTATGGCCGTGTTAAGAGCGTATTAAACCCGAAAAGCAACACGACACGCACTACTTAGGCCCACTTGCGCACGATGATTTAATCCAGGATTACACTAACACTGCATTAAATCATCATTCTGTCTCTGTCAACGTCAAATAAACTGACAGAGACAGAATGATGATTTAATCCTGGGTTAGCGTAATCCTGAGTTAAATCCCCGTGCACAAGTGGGCTTTAGTCTCGAGAATGATAATGTGGTAATCTCGAAACAAGCAATTACAGTATATAGTTGTTTTTAGTTTTTATACTGTTTTGTCACTATACAAACTTAATAATACAAATTGCACTTGTAAAAAGCAACGTGACTCTGTGACAGACGAGGAATCGAACCCCGTGTGAAACGCTATCCGGGCGTATGCATATACCACTCGGCCACCGTCACATTAACAAGCCTGTTGAATTTTTGCGCTGCGTGACCTCATCACTGTTGCGAGATTGCTCTCACAATATCCGAAGGAAAATATTTTAAAAATATAGGCCTAGGCCCGGATAGCGTAAGACACGGGGTCGATTCCTCGTCTGTCACAGAGTCACGGTTGCTTTTTACAAGTGCAATTTATATAATTACAGTATACTTTATAAATGATGTAAACATTAGAGTCGTTACCGGATGTTGGTGACGAGCCCCTTGATGCTGTCGGAGACGGTCTTGCTGTGCGCGGCGAGCAGCTGCCACTGCGCGCGGTCCTGCGGCTGCAGCGCCAGCGCGCGCGCCGCCTCCAGCATCGCGCACGACGCCGTGATGATGCTCCTGTATAGTTTATAAAGGATGTAAACATTAGAGTCGTTACCGGATGTTGGTGACGAGCCCCTTGATGCTGTCGGAGACGGTCTTGCTGTGCGCGGCGAGCAGCTGCCACTGCGCGCGGTCCTGCGGCTGCAGCGCCAGCGCGCGCGCCGCCTCCAGCATCGCGCACGACGCCGTGATGATGCTCCTGTATAGTTTATAAAGGATGTAAACATTAGAGTCGTTACCGGATGTTGGTGACGAGCCCCTTGATGCTGTCGGAGACGGTCTTGCTGTGCGCGGCGAGCAGCTGCCACTGCGCGCGGTCCTGCGGCTGCAGCGCCAGCGCGCGCGCCGCCTCCAGCATCGCGCACGACGCCGTGATGATGCTCCTGCCGGTGGGATACCACTCTCAATTCATTCATTATTTATTTGACACTGTGCGGTGTTCCATACAACTTTAAATGATAGAAGAAACGTAGATTTAATTGATATAAGTAATTGGATAATAACTGGTTGCTAACTGAAGTAACATGCAGGATAAGGTAAAATTGTTAGTAAGGCGTTTCAGGTGAGTTAGTAATGCTGAATGGGCAAAATAAACAAGTGTTGCACCGTACAGACACACTAGAGGTAAGGCAGATACATCAACTTCTATGATAAAAAATAGAACAAAGTTAAATAATAAAAAATCAAAATAAAAATTAATAATTGTGTGTTAAAAAAAACATAATAAGGGTGTCAAATTAGTTTGACATTGACTAGTTTTAAAACAAGTGGGCGTTCAAGATCGATTTGAAAAAAATGATAATTATTATTTATTTTTAAAATAACATCACTTTATCTTATTTATGTTCATTCAAATTAATATCGTCTACCAATAACTTGTTGAAACAATTGCCCCTAAATAAAATGATTTCTTAGCTAATATGAAAGCTGGTTCGTTTCTCGCTTAAACGATAGAAATGCTATCCAACTACCTCTTTTGGTTAAAATCGGTCGAACCGTTCTCGAGTTGTAAGCGGTGTAACTAACACGATTTTCTTTTAAGCATGTTGATAATCGGCAAGCATAGACTCAATTCAAAACTGTATGTGAGCGCCTGAATTTCTACGACGGTAACTCGAGGCGAGAATTTGTTTTATTTATCACATGTGTGAATATTGTAATAGGTGGAGACCCAGGAGTGTAATGAAACGTATTGTTTGGTCGAACGTCCGTTTATTACTGACTAATCTTACGCTACTACTTATTATATGCTTAACCTATGAGGGGTGCGTCACACACTACACCTCCCCCGTATTTGAAAAAAAAAATTAAAACAATGCAATTTTTTTTTATTGTTAAAATTTTGAAAAATTATGTTACTTAAATGTTATTAATCGAATATTAAAAAAAAACAATATAATAATTTATCAAATATTTTACAATCATTTTACCTTAAAAATACAATTGCCTGATTATTTATTTATGCTGTGCAAATAGAATTATAACATGGTATCAAGTTGTTTTTTTTTTTTACAAACTTTGTTAAAATAATTAAACCAAAACAAAATTAAGTTACAACAGTTAAACTCAAAATCATAAACTTAGTATAAGTACAGTTCAAAACTATTTCATCAGTAAAACTTGCTACGATTTGGTTTGAAATTTAAATCGTAAAAGAAACAGTGTGAAAAAACGTATTTATATAACACTTAAGTTTGTTATTATGTATGTAATAATTTAATAAACCGAAATCATTGTAGGAATTTAGACAACATGAAATAATGGTAGAAAACAAAATATCATAAAATTCTAATCGAACTAAACTCACATTCAAACAATGCGGAAGCTTTAAAATTAGGTTTTATTAACGAAAACAAAGTATTAGATAAATATGTAGCATTCAATTAAAAAAACACTTCAATTGTTTAAAAGAGTAACATAATTTTACCCATGCAATCTGACATTCATTTGAAATACAAATTAATAACTACATTTTATGCAATACATAATAATTAACGCGTTACATTTTATTTTATTAATAAGCACAATTATTTGACATGTAGGTAGACGAGTCAATCATCACATCATTGTTAGCTTTTTCTAAAAACATATTCAATTATATCAAATGTAAAAATAATAGTTTAAAAGACAATTATTTATTTGCAGTCATAGAAACAGAATTAAACTCATTTCAATCTCATTATAATGTTACCGATGTAACACAAATACCTTCTTCAATACCTATAATCAGTGGATACCAAACACAACATTGTCATTCTTAATCTCAAAATAAAAGAAATTTAATTTCAAACAATTTCAAACTTTCAGTAGGTATTACTCATGTGACCTTTTTATTTCAATAATTTCCTAAAAAATACTTCCCTACTGTCAAATGTATGACCTGGTCATAAAAAAAATATAGTATTATCATATAAATCGTAACTTCTTCTTGTATCATGATAATTGTCCTTTAACACTTAAACCTCAACAACTACCTAATCTCTTTCATCATTAACTCATACTTTGCGTACTTTTCTTCAATGTATTTCGTGAACGTAACAAATATACGTATCTACGTACATAAGTATTTATTACAATATGTCTTTTATTCATTTGTCGGTTGGCCAACCTTTGTCATTTATTTAAACACAATAATGTAATTTCATATTATTGGTACATTAATATTTTATTTATAGTCGACTTTAAAATTGGTACCATTATTATTTATTTATTTATTGGTACATTTATTTAATATACATTTATTTGGTACATTTTATTTATTTATATAATTTGCTATGCATAGCCTTATTTATACTAGGGGCATTGTTTTAAGATTCATTGATCTCCAAATATTTTCACAGAGAGAAACTCGTCTACACCATGATCAAATAAAGGATCTGACACCCTGTATTGTACCTTGTACCATTATTTGTACCTTTTTTAAATATAATTGTATAATAAAACGGGCTATCATTTAAGATCTATTCTGATCTCCAACGGCTTACACGAAGAAACCTAGTTTACGTCATGATCAAGCTGAAGGATTCTACACCGCTTTTTGCCTCTCGTTATAAGGTAGGGCAACCTATTACTTCTTCTACTATTTATCCCATAACATTTTAACTTTTCATCTAACCTTCAATAACAAAACACAACACATCTAGCTAACTGAATCCTTTAGCTAATTATTTTGTTTACTTTTGGGTGATCAGTCCAATCGTATGACAAAATATTTTATCCAAAGTCTTCCCCTTTTATTAAAAACTTACTAACATACCTGTCAAACTTATAACATGCCTATCGATTCCTTATCCTCATCAAAACAACATTATTTTCTAACCCTGTATGAATGTAACTAATGCACACTAAAATGGTACAAAAGCAATTTAAATACATCCACGTAAACCTACAAACCGCCATTTCAAATCGTATCCTATACTCTCTTTAATATTTTCCGTAAATTAAATTGTCATATCCGTGAAATAAATAAAGAACTACGTGTTCCACATTCATCATCGTTCCTTAATAACTTCTCTGATTATAATTCAATATGAAAAATATATTACGTTTGTAAAATGTTAGGTATCCAACTGCTAATAGAATAGAACTTACTCCAAATAAAGATTTAAGATGATGCAATAGAAATGCTATCATTCAAAACAATTACTGGTAACGCTACATGATATTCACTAGTCAGCTTCATGTTACTTTGGAATCTTCGCGAACAAACAACTGCAATAATGTCACGCATCAGCAAAATTGATCTACACGTGCAAATGTGAACTTCGTATGATGTCGCAACTACTTCCCTTTTTAGGATTTCAACAAAACTTGGTGATTTTTTTAAGAAACGTTCTAAAATGAAAACTTTAAACTAATCATACTAATTTGGCATTATTTGAAGTTATTAGGATAACTTATTACTTCTGAAAATGTAATATGGTTACAAAAAAAATTACCTGCTCTCAAAAGAGTTATTTTTTAAAAAGAAATCGAATAAAATCTTACTTTCTTATCATGTCACAAAGCAATGAGATATTTCTTAATAGTTTGAGTGTACTTTGAGTACGATTGGTCCTACTAAAATAATTATCGAATGCTGAAATATGTAGATAGTATTAAACATGAAAGCTTTATAAAGAATAAAAGAGTGACTTTGAAACGTTTAAAATTAAATAGAGTACAGTCTGTCAGTAAATATTAGAAACAAAAAAATAAACTTTGTAAAACTACTTACGTAAGTGAAATATCAGCGATATGTATGTAACAATAAAATTTTGAAAACATATGTCAATTCACAAGTTAAGTTTTAATTTAAATGAAATTTACTCGAAAAAGGAAATTATATTACAGAAACTTTCATGTCAATAAAATAAAACAATTTAAAATAATACGAACTTACCTCAATTAATAATATGGAGTTTTGCCTTTCTGCATGTGATTGGAAAATCTGACTTACCTTTGTATACGTTGTACCTAGTTACCTGAAGAAATATTGTTCTACAAAAATATTATGTTAAATACTTATATTGAAATAAGAAAATAAATGCTATTTTCAAATTGCCTTTCCAAAACGTTATTTAATTGGTATTTAAATACTCGAATTATCATGGTGATAAAAATGTAAGTCTTAATAAAGTAAATTAAAAATGCAGTAGGTATGTAAAAGTGTCAAAATTATAAGAACCATGTAATTGACTTTAACTCTACTTTACCAAATTTAATTAGTTGCTCTATTATAATAACTTTCGTTTACTATAAGTAATCTCTGAAGAACTGAAATAATACATATCATCCTCAAAAGAAAGTAATAATAATGAAACACTATAGATATTATCTGTTGAACTGTACCTAGATTCAAGACAGGTAACCTAAACGTTTTTTTTTATGTCTATAATAGGAAATTGTAGTTCACAAATAATAATGAATGAAAGTATTGTTAAATTTTATTATCTAAGTGTCTGTTTACTCGTAGAAAGCAAATTTTAAAATACTGCACCAAAAACTATACTTTTCAAACATACCAAAAAACTACACTTATTGGAAATACACAACTGACTTTTTAATTAAGTGCCAATAACTCATAGAGATAATCAAAATTATTTAAAATATTGCATAGTTAAATATTGATGACCTAAATTAGTGAACACACATCGGTGCGTCTACGCTACCTTGAAAATGATGACCGCTACATTCCTAGAGAAGATAGTGTTACTGTCTGTAGCTAAATGCAAAATACTTACTTATTGTTATAGAAAGAAAAAGTTATAAGTTTGAAATATTGCTTGTCAGTTATAAAATCTCAAAATAAATTATTTAATTTCTGAAAAATACAATATTAAGTACTTTAAAGATTTATGAAAACGAAAGTGATTTGACTCGTCTACTTGCGTGCGCTAATTAATTAAAGACTAAAAGAGTACATAAACTTAAAATAAAAATTGCCATTATTTTAAACTAAGGGTACCCTCATGTTCATGATTAATTATTTATTAAATGCTATCACTTAATTTTTTATGATAATTAAAAAAAAAATGCTGGTCTACTTCTCCTTTTCCAACGCTTTTCTTTTACTTCCTGGTGTTATCCTTCCATTATCCTTAATTGACACGCATGACACTCCCGGCGCCTCCTCATCTCGACACGAACATCACCCAGCGCCCAGGAACAACATTACCATCGACGTCTGACACCTTCAACTCCCGGCGCCCAGCATATCACTATCCGCCATCTGACACCATGGTATCGCCCGGCTGCCAGCTACATTCTCCCCATTTTCCCATCTTCATTTATTCCTCACTATTCACCATAATGTTTTGTCCGGAACAATCTCCGATTTATAAGTTTCCTTACCGCACCATAAAAAATGTTCAATTTATTTTAAATTTTACTGTCTAATCATTTTGAACCAATTAATCCACGATATTCACTTTAATTTGCACAGCACTGCCCGAAGGCAGCACTGGCAGGGTCGCCATGTAATAGGTGGAGACCCAGGAGTGTAATGAAACGTATTGTTTGGTCGAACGTCCGTTTATTACTGACTAATCTTACGCTACTACTTATTATATGCTTAACCTATGAGGGGTGCGTCACACACTACACCTCCCCCGTATTTGAAAAAAAAAATTAAAACAATGCAATTTTTTTTTATTGTTAAAATTTTGAAAAATTATGTTACTTAAATGTTATTAATCGAATATTAAAAAAAAACAATATAATAATTTATCAAATATTTTACAATCATTTTACCTTAAAAATACAATTGCCTGATTATTTATTTATGCTGTGCAAATAGAATTATAACATGGTATCAAGTTGTTTTTTTTTTTTACAAACTTTGTTAAAATAATTAAACCAAAACAAAATTAAGTTACAACAGTTAAACTCAAAATCATAAACTTAGTATAAGTACAGTTCAAAACTATTTCATCAGTAAAACTTGCTACGATTTGGTTTGAAATTTAAATCGTAAAAGAAACAGTGTGAAAAAACGTATTTATATAACACTTAAGTTTGTTATTATGTATGTAATAATTTAATAAACCGAAATCATTGTAGGAATTTAGACAACATGAAATAATGGTAGAAAACAAAATATCATAAAATTCTAATCGAACTAAACTCACATTCAAACAATGCGGAAGCTTTAAAATTAGGTTTTATTAACGAAAACAAAGTATTAGATAAATATGTAGCATTCAATTAAAAAAACACTTCAATTGTTTAAAAGAGTAACATAATTTTACCCATGCAATCTGACATTCATTTGAAATACAAATTAATAACTACATTTTATGCAATACATAATAATTAACGCGTTACATTTTATTTTATTAATAAGCACAATTATTTGACATGTAGGTAGACGAGTCAATCATCACATCATTGTTAGCTTTTTCTAAAAACATATTCAATTATATCAAATGTAAAAATAATAGTTTAAAAGACAATTATTTATTTGCAGTCATAGAAACAGAATTAAACTCATTTCAATCTCATTATAATGTTACCGATGTAACACAAATACCTTCTTCAATACCTATAATCAGTGGATACCAAACACAACATTGTCATTCTTAATCTCAAAATAAAAGAAATTTAATTTCAAACAATTTCAAACTTTCAGTAGGTATTACTCATGTGACCTTTTTATTTCAATAATTTCCTAAAAAATACTTCCCTACTGTCAAATGTATGACCTGGTCATAAAAAAAATATAGTATTATCATATAAATCGTAACTTCTTCTTGTATCATGATAATTGTCCTTTAACACTTAAACCTCAACAACTACCTAATCTCTTTCATCATTAACTCATACTTTGCGTACTTTTCTTCAATGTATTTCGTGAACGTAACAAATATACGTATCTACGTACATAAGTATTTATTACAATATGTCTTTTATTCATTTGTCGGTTGGCCAACCTTTGTCATTTATTTAAACACAATAATGTAATTTCATATTATTGGTACATTAATATTTTATTTATAGTCGACTTTAAAATTGGTACCATTATTATTTATTTATTTATTGGTACATTTATTTAATATACATTTATTTGGTACATTTTATTTATTTATATAATTTGCTATGCATAGCCTTATTTATACTAGGGGCATTGTTTTAAGATTCATTGATCTCCAAATATTTTCACAGAGAGAAACTCGTCTACACCATGATCAAATAAAGGATCTGACACCCTGTATTGTACCTTGTACCATTATTTGTACCTTTTTTAAATATAATTGTATAATAAAACGGGCTATCATTTAAGATCTATTCTGATCTCCAACGGCTTACACGAAGAAACCTAGTTTACGTCATGATCAAGCTGAAGGATTCTACACCGCTTTTTGCCTCTCGTTATAAGGTAGGGCAACCTATTACTTCTTCTACTATTTATCCCATAACATTTTAACTTTTCATCTAACCTTCAATAACAAAACACAACACATCTAGCTAACTGAATCCTTTAGCTAATTATTTTGTTTACTTTTGGGTGATCAGTCCAATCGTATGACAAAATATTTTATCCAAAGTCTTCCCCTTTTATTAAAAACTTACTAACATACCTGTCAAACTTATAACATGCCTATCGATTCCTTATCCTCATCAAAACAACATTATTTTCTAACCCTGTATGAATGTAACTAATGCACACTAAAATGGTACAAAAGCAATTTAAATACATCCACGTAAACCTACAAACCGCCATTTCAAATCGTATCCTATACTCTCTTTAATATTTTCCGTAAATTAAATTGTCATATCCGTGAAATAAATAAAGAACTACGTGTTCCACATTCATCATCGTTCCTTAATAACTTCTCTGATTATAATTCAATATGAAAAATATATTACGTTTGTAAAATGTTAGGTATCCAACTGCTAATAGAATAGAACTTACTCCAAATAAAGATTTAAGATGATGCAATAGAAATGCTATCATTCAAAACAATTACTGGTAACGCTACATGATATTCACTAGTCAGCTTCATGTTACTTTGGAATCTTCGCGAACAAACAACTGCAATAATGTCACGCATCAGCAAAATTGATCTACACGTGCAAATGTGAACTTCGTATGATGTCGCAACTACTTCCCTTTTTAGGATTTCAACAAAACTTGGTGATTTTTTTAAGAAACGTTCTAAAATGAAAACTTTAAACTAATCATACTAATTTGGCATTATTTGAAGTTATTAGGATAACTTATTACTTCTGAAAATGTAATATGGTTACAAAAAAAATTACCTGCTCTCAAAAGAGTTATTTTTTAAAAAGAAATCGAATAAAATCTTACTTTCTTATCATGTCACAAAGCAATGAGATATTTCTTAATAGTTTGAGTGTACTTTGAGTACGATTGGTCCTACTAAAATAATTATCGAATGCTGAAATATGTAGATAGTATTAAACATGAAAGCTTTATAAAGAATAAAAGAGTGACTTTGAAACGTTTAAAATTAAATAGAGTACAGTCTGTCAGTAAATATTAGAAACAAAAAAATAAACTTTGTAAAACTACTTACGTAAGTGAAATATCAGCGATATGTATGTAACAATAAAATTTTGAAAACATATGTCAATTCACAAGTTAAGTTTTAATTTAAATGAAATTTACTCGAAAAAGGAAATTATATTACAGAAACTTTCATGTCAATAAAATAAAACAATTTAAAATAATACGAACTTACCTCAATTAATAATATGGAGTTTTGCCTTTCTGCATGTGATTGGAAAATCTGACTTACCTTTGTATACGTTGTACCTAGTTACCTGAAGAAATATTGTTCTACAAAAATATTATGTTAAATACTTATATTGAAATAAGAAAATAAATGCTATTTTCAAATTGCCTTTCCAAAACGTTATTTAATTGGTATTTAAATACTCGAATTATCATGGTGATAAAAATGTAAGTCTTAATAAAGTAAATTAAAAATGCAGTAGGTATGTAAAAGTGTCAAAATTATAAGAACCATGTAATTGACTTTAACTCTACTTTACCAAATTTAATTAGTTGCTCTATTATAATAACTTTCGTTTACTATAAGTAATCTCTGAAGAACTGAAATAATACATATCATCCTCAAAAGAAAGTAATAATAATGAAACACTATAGATATTATCTGTTGAACTGTACCTAGATTCAAGACAGGTAACCTAAACGTTTTTTTTTATGTCTATAATAGGAAATTGTAGTTCACAAATAATAATGAATGAAAGTATTGTTAAATTTTATTATCTAAGTGTCTGTTTACTCGTAGAAAGCAAATTTTAAAATACTGCACCAAAAACTATACTTTTCAAACATACCAAAAAACTACACTTATTGGAAATACACAACTGACTTTTTAATTAAGTGCCAATAACTCATAGAGATAATCAAAATTATTTAAAATATTGCATAGTTAAATATTGATGACCTAAATTAGTGAACACACATCGGTGCGTCTACGCTACCTTGAAAATGATGACCGCTACATTCCTAGAGAAGATAGTGTTACTGTCTGTAGCTAAATGCAAAATACTTACTTATTGTTATAGAAAGAAAAAGTTATAAGTTTGAAATATTGCTTGTCAGTTATAAAATCTCAAAATAAATTATTTAATTTCTGAAAAATACAATATTAAGTACTTTAAAGATTTATGAAAACGAAAGTGATTTGACTCGTCTACTTGCGTGCGCTAATTAATTAAAGACTAAAAGAGTACATAAACTTAAAATAAAAATTGCCATTATTTTAAACTAAGGGTACCCTCATGTTCATGATTAATTATTTATTAAATGCTATCACTTAATTTTTTATGATAATTAAAAAAAAAATGCTGGTCTACTTCTCCTTTTCCAACGCTTTTCTTTTACTTCCTGGTGTTATCCTTCCATTATCCTTAATTGACACGCATGACACTCCCGGCGCCTCCTCATCTCGACACGAACATCACCCAGCGCCCAGGAACAACATTACCATCGACGTCTGACACCTTCAACTCCCGGCGCCCAGCATATCACTATCCGCCATCTGACACCATGGTATCGCCCGGCTGCCAGCTACATTCTCCCCATTTTCCCATCTTCATTTATTCCTCACTATTCACCATAATGTTTTGTCCGGAACAATCTCCGATTTATAAGTTTCCTTACCGCACCATAAAAAATGTTCAATTTATTTTAAATTTTACTGTCTAATCATTTTGAACCAATTAATCCACGATATTCACTTTAATTTGCACAGCACTGCCCGAAGGCAGCACTGGCAGGGTCGCCATGTAATAGGTGGAGACCCAGGAGTGTAATGAAACGTATTGTTTGGTCGAACGTCCGTTTATTACTGACTAATCTTACGCTACTACTTATTATATGCTTAACCTATGAGGGGTGCGTCACACACTACAATATTAATCCCGGTATCCATTTCACTGAAAATTAAACAGGCACAACTAACCTGCCGCACTCCAGTATCTGCTCCTGGTTGAGCCTGGCCTGCGGCGAGATGCGCGCGGGCACGGACGCGAACTCGGGGCTGTCGGCGAACTGGCACAAGCCGCGCACCGCCTCCTGCAGCGGGCCCGTCGCGGCGCCGCAGCGGGCGCGGTTGGCCTACGGAGGAAATGGGTAAGTATACATTGAACCTTTGTCAAGATGGACAGACGACTTTTTAAAGATCGCAGGATCACACTGGATGCAGACCGCTTGTGATCGGTCGATGTGGAAAACCGTGGGGAGGCCTATGTTCAGCTGTGGACGTCCTTTGGCTGATAATGATGAAGTATTCATTTCTTTATCACATTATCTACGAGGATTTTTGATGCAAATTTTAATTATTTGAGTATGAAGACACTAGGAAATGTTATACATGTCCCGACGCAGACTCCACCACTTTCTTGACATTAGATGTTTTTTATCGCCAAGAGATGGTGCCGGCGTAATTTTAGGAAATAACTTTTTAAATCATTATTTAGTTTTTATAGTATAGCATAGGCTTTCCGCTAACGTAAATAATAAAAAGTAAAACGTGATAAAACACACTTGTAAGTAAAGTAGGACATGGACTTTAAAATGACAAAAATAATAGGTATGTTCCTAAATACTGCCCTAAGGCCATAATAATAATGGAAGAAAACTGCTCATTGTAAGCTCGGCTGCTATTGTAGACTCTCTTAAAGCTGTTTTCATTATTTTTCTTATTAATTTCTGACTAGCTATACAAGGTGTTTCAAAACAACGAGTAAAGAATGAAGGGAGTTACTTAGAATCAGTAACTGAACAACTTTCTCCTAGAAACATGGGTTCGAAACATGCCAAAAATTAATTGACTCTCCATAGAAATCAGACGGGTCACATGACCGATTTAGTATGAGAAGACAAATTATTTTTGGCGTTATTCGACCTATGTTTCTACGAGAAAGATATTCAGTCACTGATTCTGAGTAACTCCCTTCATTCTTTACTCGTTGTTTTGAAACACCTTGTATATTTTTGCCGATGTTTTTAAAAAAATCCGTAATTCCGAATTTTTGTTGCATAGCATTGTTTTCGCTCTTTACCTCGCTATAATCAGCGTCCAAAGCCTTGATCTCCTTGACCAGCGCCGCCGTGGAGTTGGCGACGTCCTTGGCGGCCTGCACGAAGTGTCGCTTGGCCTGCGGCTCCTGCGTCTTGGAGGAGGCCACGCGGCACGCGTTGCAGAGGGATGACGTGTGTTTGGCGATCACCGTCGCTGCCGATAGTACCTGACAGATTAAAGATTGGAATTAGAAACTCAATGTAAAAAATGTATGTATCGGCTTGATACGCCCGTAAGATAAACTCCATTCATCTTTGCGAGTCCAACAACGTAAACAATCTTTTTGTAACTTTTAAAATAATATCAACAAATTAATTTAAAAAGATCTCAGTGTTGAACGATGAATTAGCAATGTATGTTGTAAGTTTTGTGTTCACCTTGTTTTAAAAAGAATATTTTCGCTAAAAAGGAATGTCAAGATTGGTTACAATGTTGGACTAGCAAAGATGAATGGACTTTAGGTGCAAAGATGGCTGAGAGGAGCTAAGAGTCCATATTTATTAGTAGAAATCTATACTAATATTGTAGAGCTAAAAAGTTTTTTTTGTTTGTTTGTTTTAACGTGCTAATCTCAGAAAATACTAGCCCAATAAAAAAAAATTGTTGGATAACTTATTAATCGGGGAAAGCTTTATAAACGACGACGGGAGGGGTCCTAAACTCAAAACACGCGGACCCAGTCGCAGTGGACCTAGTTTTCTATAAGATACCTATTTTTGAAAGTTAAAATACTAATCGTGTCCACTATAGTCGGCGTGTTATCAACCGAGTCGTATGAGTCGCTCGTCTATCTTGCTTGCACTTACCAATAAACTACCGCGCTGGTTATTTTTATCTCTGTTTACATACTGGCCTCACGACTCCGTTGCGGTCACGTGACCAAATGTATGTTTTGGATTTTGTTATCTCCATCATGATTAATCGTTAGAAACTACCAACATCGTAAAAGATGAAATTAGTATACATTTTAGATAAATTTACTTTTTTTTTCATCTTTTAAGAATATAAATATGACACTGTGAGTGTTAAATACAATTTAAAACATTGAATAGCGAAGCGTTATCAATTTTCAAGTTGAATATATTCTGTAAAGAATAACTACTTGGCTCGCTGTTGCATAAACAGACGGGTAGATGGCGCTAACGTCACGCAATGACGTATCCCTAAGAGACCAAGAATTTCGCGCGGTCGGACCAAACGCTCGGTAGCTGAATTGAAAGAGCATTTGGCCCGGTTAGCCAGAAAGATGATGGTTCGAGTCTCGCCCGTGCGCAATTTTTGGTTTCTTATTTCATCTTTTAAGAATATAAATATGACACTGAGTTTTAAATACAATTTAAATACCAACATCGTGACTTGTGACTTAGTGGAAACTAGTCTATGATACCTGTTGCTGGTTGCTGTCCGGGTCGGTGAGCGCCCTGCAGGCCTGCTCTATGGCCGCGGAGGCGCGCGCGAACTGCGCCTGGTCGACCAGCCCCGGCCGCCCCGCCACGCTGGTCTCGTCTGATACCGCCACCTGAGGAGGGTTACATCTTTTATGAGAACATGTATACAGCATAAGGCCTGTAATAGGAGCAATCTATATCAATATCAATGATGCTACAGATAATACGTTATTACCTTGACCTGGTCATAATGCTCTAAAATACTTTTACTCAGAGATATAGTAGTACAAAATTCAAACCCTTATCAATATATATTAAAATTGCTAACTGGTTGCAGTAAATGGCAATGGCAAGTTCTATGACTGGACACATTTGTTTGCAATACATTGCTCACTCAATAAAGTATTTTTTTACCATAATAAAGTAAAACAATTTAGAATTGATTACTTAAATCTTAAAGAGCCTTTATTTGAATTGTTTATTCCTAATACAGGCCACACCCCGAATCATACCTCGAGATGTTCTGTAAGTTAAATTTTAGTAAAAGATGTAAAACGCAGATAATCAAGTACGACTTAGGAATTTGAAACGCAATGACTTATCAAAGTAATGCAATTTCAATGTCTATAAAAATTACATGCGACATGTCACTAAAATATTATCAAAATCATTGCACATTTAAGCCGTTGACTATTAGCACGCCCTTAAAGTGTAGTTGACGCGTTATAGTGCGGTTAGCTTTTAACAGCGTATCCCAAGATTACAAGTCAACGGCAGCCGTCGACACGTCAACGGCAGCCGTCGACACGTCAACGGCAGCCGTCGATAACACTCACCAGGTAAGCGGCTTGCGCGGCGCACTCGACCAGCCCCGTCACGGCGGCGGCCACGGCGGCCACGGCGCGCGCGAACTGCTCGTGCTCCGAGCGCTTCACCGCGCTCGCCATGCCCGACATGCCCTCGCCTGGGGGAGGACATTGCTCACTATTTATCCTTGCACGAGTATACAGGATGTCCCGTAAGTAGTGGTTCAAAAGAAAATCGTAGATGGTGAGGTCATGATCTATCAGAATAGGCCAACATGGGTTAGTAAAAGTCAAATGGTTTAAGAGTTATTCAATAATTTTTATTTTTTTAAAAAAAAGTCGACTTCCGTCACTTTCGTTGTCACCATTATTTTAATATGGTGTAATCAATGTTTTTTTTAAATTATGATAATTTTTACTTAGTTGAACTACGTATCCAAAATATATTTTTTTATTTATTTTTTCCAGCAACATTGGAGTAACATTTAACAAAAACAAGTAAAATTTAACATAATAATATCAAACAGTTAAAAGCATTACCGATAATTCAACGACAGGAGCAGTTTTTTGGTGAGTTATCATATATTTTTTATATGTATTTTCGTAGCACCCACATCGGAATATTTTTGAAGCTTATATTTTTATAGTCCACTTATTTCCGTATTCCCTTAGTTAGTGCGTTGTGTGCCCAAGAGTAGTATGCTAACAACACTCACTGAGCCCCTTGCTCTGCTCGACGACAGCGTCCAGACACGCGAAGTACCCCAGCTCGCACAGCGGCTGGTCCACGCAGCTCAGCAGCGGCCGGGTGCTGGAGATGCTCCTGATGGCCGCGGCGCACTCCTTCTGGCCCGGCGCCGCTTCAGTGCACACGTCCACCTGACAGACAGAAACAGGTTAATATGGTAAGATTAGTATTATGCAAAATTTATAGATCGATCATAGATTCAGTTTTAGATGTAAAATAACACATAATTTATTCTATTATCATGAAATTCAATTGAGCTCTCGATATAGAAGCTGTAATTATTATAAAAAGTGTACAACATTTATATTTGCATGTCTGGCATAGGACAAAACATGCCGAACATGCTTGACCATGTATTACAAATACATTAATTTCATAAAGTAATAAAACTATTTCTATGTAATTATAATGACTAATCAATTTCAAAACAATAATTTTAAAAAATATACTTGAAATCCGATTTTATTAGCTTACAAAAATATGCTTTTGATAATATAAAGGAAACTATCCTTTATATTAACAAAAGTTTTTCTTTATTTCTTATAAATAGTACTTTTCTTTTATTGTATCAGTATGTAATAATTTATAACTTACCAATTTATTGATGCTATCAGTAACAGCCCTCGCAGCGGCTGCGAGTTGATTCTTGGCGTTAGGTCTGGTCAAGTCTTGGCTGACTGACTTGGCCGTGCCGAGCAGTTTCGATGAGTTGACTGTGACTGACTTCATTGATGTCACCATCAGGGTTTGAGTCT
>CAUZXH010000408.1:0-55352 GCA_963584085.1 Pyrausta aurata
GAATGCCGGATTATACGCAATGTCAGTGTGACTCGGTGCTCGTACCATCTCTTCTACGCTGGTCAATGCACATTTGCAACGATTTCACTCGCAATTCCATGTCCTTGCCTGGAAAATTATAGAACGGAGTAGGCACCTAATGGCTGCCTAATTGAAACTTTGATGGACATGACAGCGCAAGTCAGGAGCCTTTAACACCCACTCTTTGATATATTTAGATATCGTCAATTATGATTGAACCACGTAACGACCTGTACGGCATATTCAATGAAATCGGTACCCTTCACATTTCATATTAGTATTGCGATGTTTGTTTTCTTTGAATAAATGAAATGTGCACAACATTTTTACTACCTTCTTGTTCTATGGCATTAGTCTTGTCAATAAGCTGTAATTGAACACTTTTCCAATAGCAGTTGCTATTGGAAAAAGCTAATGGCTGATGAAATCGGCATTATTGTAATATTATTTCTGGCAGTTAAAATAAGAACACCCTGTATCTAATATGAGATAGAAGTGTCAGTAGGATTATTTACTGACAGATTTAAAATTGATTCACGCATCAGAAATATGTTAATAAATAATGATATATTTACATGCAATAAGCAATAAAAAATTTCGTACCTACCTAACTAATAGACAATTATAAACTTTGAAGATGAATTCTTTTAATGTTACGTTGTGTATTTATAAATTATTTCAGAACCAGAAGTTCTAAAATGCAACGCATGTAAAGAAAAGAGTAGGTACAAAATTAAAACCTTAACGATAATATAGCCAAAGGATTGTTCTCCAAAATTTTTGTCCACATTAAATACGACCGTAATCTGTACAGTCCCTATCTCGGTGACATTACAGTGATCTGGCGTTGTATGTAATGAGCTCGATAGTGCGTGCTATATTTCAACACACGTCCGTCGCCGTTTCCGCTCGGTGACCCACAATTACGACTAACTTTTAGGTGTGATAAGTTTATAGAAACATCCTTTATACTGCCTTTGCTTTAACCCTTTCTTGGCTTTGCGAAATATCACGTTCAATCTTCTTAATGAGGGCTACCGTTTTTACGTGAAGTCTTATAATTTAGCTCCACTATGGGCAATACACACCATTGCCCATAGTGGAGAGATAAAAAACCAAGTTTGCCATTAAATCTTTAATATTAAGTCATTAACATTTATTTTCTTAGTCCCCCTTTTGAAACACTCTTATTCATTGATCCGTAACAAGTATTTTCCATAATTAATGGAAATTATTGCTAAATATTTAAAACATTAATATAAATAGAAATACCCGCACATCTAACCCACAAACAGTTACTTTTTGACATTTCGGAGACCTCACGCTACACAAGCGCACCCAGCGGTGAATTCATACGCGTTTGCCCTCCGTCATTGTATCTATGTACCTACCCACCTACGCAGAAGTTGTGTAATTTATCATTTATCATATTGTTATTGCCAAAAAAGGATGTAATAATCAAAGAAGTGTAAGTTTAAGAACCAAATCATTAAGATTGTTAAATAAACGTAGTGCATTGTAAGTTCCTTCCTTATTGATAAAGTAGACATCTAATAACGTGTATACTAGGTACATCAATCATTATATGCCCTTCACAACAATGTCGGTACTTGGATAAAAAGCTCAACGTGTCATTGTTGTCACTTGAGTGGGTGACCAAATTATTTATCAGGCTGAGTCCGGGTCCCGGGTCAAATTTACACAATCTCTATGACCTTTAATCTCTTTTCAGATAGCTAAAACGCGTTCCTTTGTGTCGCTTCTCAGAACTAGTATCATATCTATTTTGTTTTATTTACGGCTATGATAAAACATTCGCTTAATCAACATTGTTGTGCCCAGATGCCCCCACCACAAGTTCATTCAAATTTTATTGTTCCACTTATCTAGACGTTGCGTCATTTTTGAACAGACTTTAATTTCTAAATAGAGTTATGAAAATGTATTTCTGTTTCAGAAGTATCGATAAAGCTCCTCGATAAAATATTTCTTACCCAAAACATAAAGATGTGTTTCTGCGATTTAATATCGTTACTGCGCAGAACTTGTACCCACAAGGCTTAAAACAAGATCCTTGACATATTATTGTGGCTACATGTGCTATCTACTTTTTATTTTCTGATGCAAAATGTCAGGTGTAGTGGGTGTGCAGAACATTCGGATTTGTATCAGCAGAATTTATTTAGAATAAGTTCATAGTAGACATTCTGAAAGGTTGTGTTGAATTATTATGATGTTATAAAAGTGCTAACTTTGCAAAACATAAATTACAAAGCTGAATTACATAACGCATATTATGTAGTTGTAGTTTTGAAATTATGCAGACGCGTTTCATTTCACAAGATGAGGTTCCATCAGCTTCAATGAATACTCATCCCAAATTGAATCACATTCAATTACCAAGTAAATCGGTCAGGATGTCAGCTGCGTACTAGTGATTCGAAGTAAGGCGCGGGACTTCCATCATTTTAGCTGTCGTAGACTTGAGTTGGTACTGGTGTTTTTATTGGGGCACAAGGCACAAACAACAACACAACTATGTGCTACAGCGCAACATTACGAGTCTTGAACTCTTACATCATGTCACTTTTATTATGAGATTTCTGTATTATATAAAGTGTTAAAATGAAAAATGGGTCAATATTAGTACCTACTAATATGACCTTGCGTTCATTTCGTAAAGTGAAGAGATGTTCATCTGCTTCAATGATGAAATCTTTGAGAGATATAATCGCATTCCGCGGTGAGCCTCCCCTCTCTCCGGCCGGGCTGCGTTGCATGTCGAGTGCCGAGTGCCGACGTCTCTGCACGGCTCTTAAGTGGGTTGCACTTAAATACCTCTCCGTTGCAGATCGGCGACGCTATATCCATATCACTTACAAGTTTCTACAGTCTATTCTCATACGTTTCTCTCGCGATGCTCGAAACGACCCTACCGTAGTGGTTCTATCCTCTTTGGACCGTACCGGATAACAATTAGGAAAATCTTGCTAGCCTCTGTCAGTGTCACTATTGTTGTCGTTGATGTCTTTAGTATGGAACAGTGTCTCTGCCAGACAATAGAGGATTGCTACGTCGGTGATGGTCGCGAGTCGCGAGGCTCTGATAGGTGATGTGAGCCCAGCGGGTAACGGTTCCGTCGTGTTTGCAGAGGCGCGCGGGCGCGGCCCGTGTGTGCGTCCGCGACGCTCACCCAAACACACAGGCGCACAGCGCTCACGGCGTAGCGCGGCCGTTGAACCGAATACTAGAGGAATTTCTCCAACGCCGCCACTTTGCTTGCAGGCGAAGAAGAAAATTAACGACAGGTGAACCGCAGCGCGGCGTAGGGAGCGACACTGATTTTATGCGCCGGTCTCGTTTTCCTGTAGGTAGTCGAGTTACCGTCGTTCAGAATTATTATTAGCGAAATAAATAACGCTGTGTTAGTTAACGTTTGAGGTGTTCGCGAGCGGCGATTTGTCGCAGACACGTGTGCTAGCGATCTCGCAATCACCGGCATACCGGGCCAGGGCGCGGTTTGCCAATGGTGCCCGAATTGCGAATAAATTTTATCTGACATAGTTTTGTCATAACTAACTACACACGAGAAACCACTTTAATGGATGTAAACCTTTTGATAAATACGCACTTGGTCTACATGAAATTACACAGTTTTACCATTCAAATTCTGGGAACTAAGCACATACCCAAATTCAGACACCCAAGTTACCTTAAAATACTATAATAGATATTATCATACCTACATTTAAATAATATCTTAGACGACGATGATGATGACATTATTACCTAATAATGAAACTTGTTAGAAGAGTATAAATAAGTATAGTAGGTATTTAGTATCTATCATAGATAACCAATATCGACATCAATCACATAAAGTTCTGCAAATGACGCTATATTTTATTAAGATTAAATGTGCACATTCTAAGATGCACTATTACCTAAGGAGAGTCTTATTACCTTTGCATCGAACCTTCGTCGCAACTTCTAATAAAAGATTGCGTCACGCAGCGTTCACTTTTAGAGTTTCGAAACTATGCATGAGTTGCACATTGCACAAACATCCGGCTCTATAGACGGAGGTCTTAGATGACAGCGACAGTTCGAACGGCTCGATCACTACAAAATCGCTTATTTTCATTTTCTTACACGTGGAACCTACTTACTTATGCATTAGCCATACATACTCAAGTGTCGTACGAAGCTACAAACTGTATCTGCGCTCAATATTAAAACCGGTTTCAGGGAATTGGTTATAAAGGAAACAAAATTAATCACACATTCCACAAATCGGTTCGGTGTGTGTAAGTGCTAGTCTCGACGTCTTTCGCGGACGTTTTATTGCAATACTTTCCGTACCATACTGGTTTGGATGCGAGTCGTTTACTCATTATTGCGAACAAAAAGTTATTTAATGACAAAAGACTGACAGTGTCGCTCGGGTATGTTGCCGAGCGGGTTCAGGAAGGTCGGGCGGCGGTAGGGGCCTGTGGAAGGCATCGGATTGAAAAATGCAAAATCTAGGATAAAATCAGCTCTATGGAAAATCAAGGCCTGTTTCAGATAAAAAATCGACTATTTCTTTTTTTTTTCAAGATATAACGTTTTTGCACTAGAGTTTTCTTTTTCAGCTTATGTTGTTTCTTTTCTTTACACATGGCCGACCATGTTTGAAACCGTGGTTTGAAAAGAGAGGTTCCATACAACGAATCCAGGCATGCAATGAAGCAAGTCCGTTTTAATATGAATTTTAATTTGCCCTTTTATTACTTACTAGCGGCCCGCCAGCGACTTCGTACGCGCGTAATAGTTTTACTCCGTTTGGTTCCCATAGATAGATCGTAGCGAAATTATTTATAAGCCTATACGCATTAAACTACTTCTATAGCCTTCCCTCATAAATTAGCTGTCAAACAATGTAGCTAACATATTTTATAACCGGACCAATAGTTCCTGTTATTAGCGCGTTCAAACAAACAAACAAAAACATCCAGTTTATAAATATATACGTAAAATGCGTAAAGATAAATGTTATATTTTATAAACACACAACACGCAGCCCGGTTTTTAATCTGGACAAACTTATACGGGGATAATATCTTTTTATTTTACAACGAAATGGAAATACTACGCCTATCGTCAATCATATATTTCTTTCGAGAGCTAATGAAAAAAACAGACTATACTCCGTGCGCTTACACAGCATCACGCCACATACAGGCTTTGGGAGAAGCAAATTCCTTCAAGTCTTCTCCCGCTACCTTAAAAGTTTGAACTTGAGCTTTGTTTATAGTCATAGCGAATACTCTACTTTCTTGAATTCAAATCGTGAATTCAAAGGGTTAATTCTATGTAGGGATCTACCCCATCATCGTCAATACCCAAAAGCCGTCCACTGCTAAACATAGGCCCCCACGAAAAGTTTGCAAAAAAAAGATTGGACACCCTTCGACGAAAGAAACAGCGTTGAATGTCCACTGACATTATGAACAGACGACCTGCAATCTACACTGTACACAGACCGCTTGATACCTACCTTGTTTTAACACAAAAAATATTATTTACTGTTTTAAGGAATAAAATCTCTTCTCGAGCATTTTTCAAGAGCAACATCAATAACAAACATGTGTCAAAACATTGTGTCTCAGACATGTCAAATGATTGTCAAAAATGATATACAAAATATTTTTATCATTAGCACTAAAGAGTTTTGATATCAACTTCGAAGAAAATCACCCCCAGAATAACTTTCACCCTTTTTCACCCCCATAGGAGATTAATTGCAATAAAATATAAAATAAATATTCCGTCAATTCGGTTAAAGAATGTGTATGCAAAATTTGAAGTAGATTGGACCAAGGGATCACGTTGTTCCATACAAACTTTGCACCCCTTTTTGACCCCCTTAGGGGTGGAATTTCGAAAAATCCTTTCTTATCGGATCCCTACGTCATACAAAGAATACACCCTCCCAGTTTCAGGTTTCTACGATCAGCGGTTTAGGCTGTGTGTTGATCCATCAGTCAGTCAGTCAGTCAGTCAGTCAATCAATAAGTCAGTCGTTCAGGACAAAGCATTTTATAGGTATAGAAGACAAAATAATATTCAAATAAAATATTCCGAAAAATAATCAGTCAACTATTCGCATTGAACTACTATTACTAGCGTAGGTATATGATGAACTGACATCACGAACAAATTTTTGCTTGGAATAGCTTCTCTATAGGTAGTAGAAACAACTATTCGCAAACTATTCGTAACTATAAACCGTAAATAGAGGTTTCCTGTCCCTGACTGGTATCATACTGTTCGCGAAACCTTAGAAAACCGCATGTATCCGCAGCAAATTTTTATGAATGTATGAGTATCTAAATATAAACATGAAATGAAAGCATCGGGAGACATCAGTAATAAAAATTATGTAAAGTCTCGATGAAGTTAAAAAACTATATTTTTTCTCCTAATTTATTGTAATTATCGTTTTCTATGTATAAATTTTTTCTTGAAATATACATAAAATTTTAATAAGCTTTTTGAAAATGTAGGTACACTTCATCTTTTTTCGCAATTTTTGGAAAGAAATGAATTTGCAAATGTTAAAGTGAACACACCTGAATAATGAATTTTTTAGAGTTAACACTTTGTCATAGGTATTTGATTTAAACAAAATTTCTTCACTGTAGTAAAGTCTCACTCTTACATATGTAGGTAGGTACTACGTATTAAAAAAAATGCGACAGTAACCAGTAACAGTGAGTTGATATTCCTAAGCTACGTATAGAGAAGCTAAGCCAACCTAAAAGTATACGACAAAAAAGATTAAGACGTAGTTATAACATGATCAGCAGTGTGTATACCTTGAAATTTGAATTTCGATCGTGAAACCATTTGTATGAGTTCATAACAAGTGGCGTCAATTCTTATGCAGACAAGATTTGTTTGTGGTGTTCGTTCCATACGATAGTAATACTCGTAGTTATTCAATGGTCAGTAACGACATTAGTATAAACGACTTTTGATCTGTCGTTGTTCTACCATTTTCCATAGTGCGGTAGCGGGTGCTGGCTGGCGGCTGGTGGTGCGCAGTGAGTGGACGCGGCGACCTTGGGCTGTGCGGGCCGCGGACGTTCGTTGAACGCGCCTCGTCCCGCGCGCGCTCCACCCGCCACCACAACTCGTTTGCGACCCGATTTCTCGAATTTAAATTTAGAATTAGACGGGTCTGATTAAGGAAAAAAGGAAATTTAGAATATGATTCACGTGAGCTGGCCGGATCTCCCATGAGGTGTTTGTGGCCTAATCCTCCTGTTCGCGTAAACAAAACACCGGCTAATTGCGTGAGCCACTCGCGTTTGACGTGAGCTCGTCGCTGCCACACAATAGTGTACTCAAAACCGTGAGATTAAAGCTTTATATTACAAGACATCTGATAAGATTTTGGTAACACATCGTTTTTACGTCTTTGTCATTCATCATAACATTACATGCAACATTGAAGCTATGGATCGTTTTATCAAGCTTGCAATACCTTATTTGATGCTAATAAAAACGTAAACATGACACACATGAGTAATACAATAACTTGTCGCTAATTTGTCACTTACAAAATGCTTACAAAGTAAAAAATAATAAAGGAGAGTTGTGTTTAGCAGGTTTGAATTTCGGTCCATTCCGCATTGTCGTGCGCAAATAAATATGCAAAAATACCGGCCAAGTGCGAGTCAGACTCGCGCACGAAGGGTTCCGTATCTACAGAGTATTGTAACATATGATTAAGATTGCCTTTTATGGTTTTGATACCTTTAAAATAACAAAATATCCGAAATTATGAGACATAAACGGTTAATATCTTTTGATGGTGCTGACTCACAGGTTTGATTTTTTTACAACTAAAAGAAAAAATAAAATCAATATTGGCCTACAGTTTCAGTTTCATATCTTAACGTGTTTTGGAGGTAAACTTTTTTAAGCGAAAATTTACATGAAAAATATTTTGCTTTAAGTTTATGGACTACAATTCCCCAATTTTTTTACTTATCAAAGCCGTGATAGTTGTTTTGATAGTTTCTTCTAAAGTCATCAAATATGCTATGTTTTTTTTACGTATCTACCTACTACCGTTTAGTTGGGAAAGGGTGGACATAGGATTCTAACAAAAATAGCCCTATAAAACTTAATGTTACGGAAACAGACCACTTTATCGAAAAATGATGCTAGCAAACTCTGAAACTCATAATCATTTTTAAAGAACCAAGGGTTTGGCAAGAGAAAAAAAAACATTCCCACGTTTGTTCTATGAAAGATACATCAAATTTTTTTTTTCCAAATTAATTTTATCACTTTGGCGGGAAGATTATAGAATAGAATACACAACCATGCCAGATTTCAGTTTTCTTACAGCAGTTTTCAACATGGCGAAACTATAAGGGTTCTTTGTCGGTCTACAGAAACCTAAAAGGCAGTTAATAACAATAATCTTAGCTAGAGGCTAATAATATAAATAAATACGTATAACATACTATCCTGTAAAAAGACGTAGGTAACTATAACCTAGGTAATATTTAATTCAACTCCAGGCTTCAGGAATCCTAAATACTAAATCAAGATTCTTCTGGAAGTTCGATCAAGATGTAGATCATGTGCATGATTTTTAATTCAACTCTTAAAAGATCAAGATAATCAATGCAAACAAACTGCTGTACGACCAAACAAAAAGGCCAAAGTAATTATTTTGTTAGCACTAAACTAACGAACGACATGAAACAAAAGCCTTTTTGGTGTTTCCATTGTTTGGTACCTAAATAATAGTGTATAACAACGTTGCCAAAACAAGCGCGTGTCTGGTTCTGAATATCCACAAAGGCGGGTGGGGCCCGTGAGGCGGTGCGCTGGCGCCGAGCGTTGACCGCCGCGCTCCTGGGCCCCTATTTTTGAATCACTCGCTTGGATATGGCGTGTGATTTTCGAAAACACATAAAAAAATCAACGGAAATCACTCAAAATCTAGACGTGAGTACTCACAAAATTGAGCAATGATTTTTCAATTCATTTTCGTGTATATTACAACTGGTTTTCATTCCAAAATTCGACTTTAAACATTGAATATCACACGCCATCTTGACGCGAGTGATTCAAAAATAGAGGCACTGTCACACTATAACAGCGCACGCGCATGAGATGGTACAGTCAGACACTTTGTTGCAATTTGTTGGATAGAATGATCCGAAGATGAAGATGATGAAATACAGTAAAGTTTGTAACGTTAACATCAGGAGGTGACAAGACACAACAAACAACAAATCGACTCAATCAACCGACCTAATCAACAATGAAGGTCGGCCAATAGTGTACTACCAGGATATTTTTGATCAAAATCAATCCTCTGAATCTTCTAACGGATAATTTTTATTTATTTATGACTCGCGAAGCAATGATAGAGCGCATCAATCTATTCCAAAGAAAATGTATAGTCTGACTGTCTGCTTTATTAAAATTCAGTGCGAGTAAAGGAATAAAGCCTCGCTTGCCTGGCGTTATCTGTTTATTAATATTGCAAACAACTTGGAAACATTTATGACATCTTCTTCAGGGATTTATTGTTGACATGTCTTGTTATAATCTTGACTCTTCCTTCACAGAAACATACGTTCATATGTGCATACAAACAGGATGTGCAAGGATTTTCCTCGTTATAAGTTTGTACGTGTGTCTGACTCTCGGTGCGTTCTACGAGTTGACTATAGGTATCTTTTAGCAGGTAGTAGGTAGGTAGATAGCAGTGATTACCAAGAAATACCTATCTCAGCTGCGAGGAGCAAGAAATGCCTATCTCATCCATCTGGTTATTATTGGTGGCATTTAATACAACTCAACAACAAAGTAATTAACATTTTTCTGTCTTAATTATTCTTGAACACATGTTATGCTCCTACGACAGTTGTATTGTGTCGACAACAATGTAGGTACACTATTTTTAACATTAACTGCTGAAGTAATTAATTAATAATGGATTATGCTCCTATCGTTTTATATTAATTTTGTATTTCTGAACCCATATTTACTATATTTTTCCTGTTGATACTCTTAAATGAATGCGTTTTTTGTCAGTTAAATGGCGTACACGGCTTCAACTATGATATTGTAAGGTCAAACCGTCGAGCGAACAGGATGACAACATCCGCTTTGCCCAAAGAATCAGACATGAACTTGAAATGGTTGAAAACATTAATCATTTACATGTTTAAGATCAACTACTATAAAAATTAACTACTATATTAAATTACTAAAACTACAAATGAGGTAGATGACAGTAATAAAATATTAAGATACTATTAAAAGATAAAATCAAAAATACATACACTTATATCGTTGATGTCTTTAGTAAGGGAAAACCGTTTTTTTGTGAGAATAATCAATATCGAATGCACTGGTAAAGCACTAATGTAGGTAAACATACCGGTTCGCCGGCCACTACCCCTTTTCGGCCACTTCGCACATTATTTCGAATAATAAATAGTGTATAGACAGCTCCTTTCCAATTTTGCGACATTCGACCCGGACGAACCTTACGGTTTATAATCCAACGGTATATCCTCAAAATTTGCGATCTGAGCCCACCTGTCGCCATTTCAAAATTTGGTATGTGGACGCGTGGCAAATTTAGCCAAAAAAATAGCAGGTGGGTTGATTTTCAAAATTGAGTTTTTAAGTGTTACGATTGTTTTATTTGTGAATGGAATGGTTTGTGGGTACTTAGCGTGTTTAATTTCAATATTCAAGTGCCCAAACTGACCAAACTTTAAATAATTTGTATTTTTTTTGGTGGTCGGACAATAGGTTACCGTTTAGTTTAAAAATCTACTTTCCGACCGGGTGGTCGCAAAACCGGTTTACTTACGTCATTTCTCTTTGCTCATATTGCGGAAACTTTATATTCATCAACATAGATTCTATTATAGTAGTGAACAGCTATAATTTTGTGAAGTGGAGACCAGATTCCGGCCGCTCGTATACCTCATAGTTCCAAAGATATGACCTTTAAAAATACCGAAAGTGTGGCGGCCGATAAATAGTCTAAACAAAACCTATTTCCGGCCGACTTGAAAAAGGCGGCCGAATACTGGTAAAAAATATATCTGTTTCCGACCTAGAAAATTAAGACCGATAAATGATATAAAGTAACTTATTTCTGACTGTACTGATACACACAAATGTTTGTATGTTTATGTTTGATAACATTTATGCTTCCAATTGCCAGATGGATTTTTAATAAAATTTGGCACTCTAAAATACGAGCGAAACTAGTTCACAAATAAATTAGCACTTGAGCCTTTATCACCGGTGATGGTGCTGCTTGGTATTGGAATTGTGCTTGTTTTTTTTAAATAGGATAGGATAAATAAAACAATCCCGACTCAATCCCGTATTAAATGAGGTATGTATGATCGATCATGCCCTATAACTTTACGCAATTGTATTTTTAAGCTGCAGAAGAAAGTAAAAAAATACCGTTTTTTTTAATTATAAATTGTTTTACTTTCATACTATTATGAGCCCTATGAGCTATGTAATAACACTCATTTTTCTACTGAGCATTAGGTGGCCGATAACCAGTGCATTGGTGGACGATAACTGAGTAAAAAGGCCGATAACCGGTATATTTGCTATATTTTCAAATATATATTTTTAAAAAATTATGTATCACTGCTACGTATATAAACGTTAGGTTTTATGAAACTAGACTATTGTAAGCCCAAATGCCTTTTTTTTCCAAAGTCTTGACGTACAGCATTATTATAGAAATCAACTCTGAAGTCAACAAGTCGCTTAAACGGTCGATAACCGGTATGTTTACCCTATACCTAATATTCTGCTTCCAAAAACAACAATGAGTTATTTGGGAGCTTGGGTTGGAAGCGCACTTATAAAGGAATAATGTTCGGGTTCGGGTTTGTATTTTTCCATATAAACTAATAAAATAAAATACTTCATTCTAACGACATGGGCGCTTACCTAATCGGTCGATGCGTTACGTGGTTCTCTGCGATTAAATAATAGTGTTGTCAAATACGCTGTTTTGTAATGTTTACTCATAGCATAGCGCTTAATTGGTCTAGCTAGCGTTTCCCTACATGACGAAAACCGTGACCGCGTCGCTTTAAAATTTGATTTGAATCATTGGTTGAGAAATAAGAGGACATTTCTGAACAAAACTTTCTACATTCCTGATGATGCAGGCATTGTGACCATAAAAAACAGTTTGATGGCAATTATTTCTTAATAAAGCACGGAATCCGCGATAAAGATGTTGAATTACCCACTTATTAGTTCCATATCAGCAAACTCCGCGACCTCGCTCTTACAAACAATCAACATTACGCAATTTACGAGTGTGGTGGTACCGCGAGTCGCGCCGGGCGGCAAGCTAGTTATCGGCACTGATAAGCCGCCCCAGATCGCACCGGCCACTTTCTTTATCACTGCCGCTTATATCGCTAAACCAACTGTCTCACCGCTGCACCGGCTGGCAAGCTGCCACGTCATTTAGTGCTTTGAAAAAACTATCATGTACAACCTACGTACACCGATCGCTTTTAAAATAAACCTGAGTCACCCGCGTTACCTATTCGCTGTTGCTCGAATCGTGTTATGTGGACTAAAAGTTCTGAAGGAAGGAAGTAGCAGCAGTTCGAATTTGTGATAAGCTTGTTTAAAAAAAAAAACTAAAATATCAGCGAACATTTTAGTTAGTTTACAATAAATATAGAGTTCAGAATCGAAGTTTTTCACATCTAAAAACAAGTACTTAGTAACAAAGCGAAATTCTTCAATGTTTTGTACTCAATACACGTTCCAACATAGACCCAATCACAGCTTTGGGACAATTGTGGGCTAGTACATGACCGTCCAATAGAATCCTAATCACAGGTCTTAATTCCGACTTTTAAGTTCAATCGCCTCCATATGATAGCGGGAGATGTAACAAGTGGTGCATCGGGGATGCGCAGGGGCGATCGATAGGGGCGCAGGGCCCCGCCGCGACGGAGGGGGGAGGCGTCAGCTGGAGCCCGGCCAGCCTCGCCACGTCTACGAAATACTATTAGCTACTATAACCTCAAAGCAAAGGGCACGTGAAAACTACTTGGAGAGTGGAAATGGAATAAAATATTCTCCGCGTTTTTCTCTTTGAAATGATAGGAACACCGATCGTTTATTAAGAATTGTTGCTGATACCTCAAAGTTGTCCCAGATGTTTTGCATTTTTGAGTCTTAATAAAATATAGGACGCGTAAAAACTTCATAACACCCGTACATAATTCTTTTCGCAGATGATTTACATCCTTGGGACCTAAATACTAAAAGCTTAACTTTGAAATACTTATTAAGAATATAGAACTTTGCATTACTTGCATATAGAACAGTAGAACCTAACAAACAACCTTTTAATAAATAATGCTCGGCATTATTGTGACCTAACTTTTAATAAAAATAGTAACATAAACTTTCACAGCAACAAACAATTTTACGTCCACCAAAAAATAAAATTTAGTGATCTAATGAAATAAGTATTTTTCAGTTTCAGCTTTCCCACAATACTGTAGAGATGATAACGCTTTGCGTATTCAGTCACTTAGGCAGTACGTCTGCTGAAGGCCTATCACGAAAATGAAATCCGTCAATACTTCTTCGTAGTAGGTCCTCTGCTACACACTGCTACTTATTTTGGCGCTACGACGAAAAGCGTAGCACGTTAGTTAATACTTTTTATTCCCAAGAAAATTTGCTACAACGCCAAACATTACGTGATTCTAACGCTACGAGATGCTAATACAAATTTTTGGCTGCATATCCGAATGCATCTATCTAAGTAAATCTAATTAATGATTTTGGCCTCATTCTTCACAGTTACATTAAACTTAGAGTCATCGTTTCTTCATATCAAGGGCGTTATTTTTTATGTCAATAGGTAGGAATTGTGTTATATTTCTGTAGGTAAATTATATTATGAAAATCCGGTATTATGATAAATGGTGCTAGTATCTACTATGTTATTGATGCCAACTTGTACAGGTAGTGAGGGCTTTTGCTATCGGGATATACCAAATGGCTTCTACGGAATTGAGTGAATTAATCGGACGGATATAAATAACAGTTCAAATGAATTATATCTGTTTACAGTTTACAATTATGCTCTCGATGTATTCTCAGAATTGTTGTTAAGAGCGGGCAGTGTGCGCCGTACACTGAGATGGCCGCGTAACGAGCATAACTGATGCAAATGTACTGCACAGTGCACACATTGCAAAGGTAGTTGACGTTATCAAGCGTATTATGCGAACTGCCGATAAAAATAATACTAGTCGACGCTGGACTATGGAAAATCCAAGTGGTCGAGTAAGAGGAAATAACTTTCACAAAATATTATCATACTATGAATGTATTTCTTAGAAAATGAGAATAATAACTTGCTATTTCTTGTTCGTGCTAGTGTATCAAGTTAAATTTACAATTTCCCTTTCCAAAAATTGATATTTTAAACTTTTTTTATGTCTTATAATAGCGTTAACTTATTTATTACTGCACACCGAACAGGTAAATCACAAAGCAGTTTACAGAAATATGTACTCGTAAGTACCTACAATTATTTAAGCGGTTTTATCGTCTGTGGCGTACCTACGTAACGTCGTAACATACATCTTGGATTAATGCTGTTAAGTTATAAATTGGAAGTGTGTTTAATGTGAAAAAGTATTTTTATGCAAATAAATCCCGTGTCCTCGACGCTAAATTCGTCGAACCCATCGCTGTGAAATATCAATGACTCACTGATTGTTTTAACTCCGCAGGTACGTACTTATATGCAGATGAAAACTGGTCGCGGAGGTGCCATCTTGTTGCATGGTAATGTAGATACATAGGCACAATCGAAATGTCTCGGGTGTTTTAAAAAACTTGTCATTGTTCGTTGGTCGGCGCATCATGTTTTCCTGCCGCTCACAATGCTACAAACAACTATCGGACGTTGCGTCGTGTGTTCGTGTATGCGCCCGATAAAATCTGCTTTGTGCACTTTACACTGTCCACAAATAAACACACCATTATTTTTATAAAGTTGTTTCTACTAATACTCAACAAATCGATCTTCTTCTTAACACCGGTTTCAGAACATCCTAGCAGTTATTTTTTGTAAGAGCACTCCATATAGGTGTTGTCTATTTACTCCGGATTTCGGTCTCTTAGACCGGCTTTTCAGTTGGAAATAGATCAGGAATTCCTTTAGTCAGGCTACTCTCTCCTTGAGGCAGAAATGTATAGGTCAGCTAAAGGAATGCTTATTGACAGCTATTGGAAATCACTTTAAATTTATATGACTAACAATAGACTGAGTCTGAGTAGACTTTAGTATGAACTATTTTCTATTTATAAACAAAAGCTGCAGAAAAGTGGTAGAAAACACAGTTATTGAACAAACTACTTCAACAGAGTAATCACCAACGAACAAGTTTGTTTTTCATTCCTTTTTAAGAGCATAATGTAATTTGTTGCGCAAATCCGGGAAGCCACTTTAAATGCGATAACAATGTGGGATGAATCATGCTCGAATAGAACGAAGCGAGTTCAATGCAAGAGAGTGTGCGAGTGCGTGTTTGATACTCATACTCATGTTCGCAGGGCGGCATATTTAACTGACATGTGTTCGACACGTGTCAAATTATTCATAGTGATTGCGGTAATAGAACAGCTTATTAGCTTGCCATCTCCGGGTTTGCAGCTACATTCCCACTTTCCAGCCGGTTAGTCTTCAAGTTAGGAACTCGCTGAAACTTAAGGCGGGCAGGAATGTTTTCACAAGCGTTATATGGCTTTGCAGGTATTAATAAAATCTCAGGCCATCGTACGGAAACGTGTCCAACGTGACGTAAATGCTACTTTTGAAACGTATAAGGCTAAAGAGCTTTCATAAGCAATTTAATTTTTGTGTGTTACTTTTGTTGCGTTTTTTTTACTTTGTGTTGTTCCTCTTTTATAATTTATTTGTATGGAAATATTGATAATACATAAGCATAATTGAACGCTGACTTCATAATCATATTTTGAAATATAAAGCAGACGATGTTACTATGTACTGAAATATAATATCGGACGGCGCCAAGCTCGATTGTCGCCCTCATCAATTCTCCCGATTGTCTTGCGAGTGAATGATCGACATTATTGCTTTTGCTCATCGTTGTATTCTCAAAGTTGTTGCTAGTGGTCAAAAACTACACACTGTCATACAAAGAAGCTTGATGATGAATGCTGTGTTAGTAACAAATTCGTAAAGTATTCGAGCTCAAATCAACATAACCGTTCTTTTGACGGTGGCAAATAGATGTAACAGACTACAACCGCACTTTAATTAAACTGTAAATCTATTAGAAAGACGGGGCGTGAGGCAATGTAATTGCGATGCCAGCCGGGCGCGCGTCTCGTATGACTGTCAAAACACGATCTAGGAGCGTCTGATGGCAGAAACAGCTGAGCATCAGCTGCGCGGCCGCGGCCTCGCGAGGCGCTCGCCCTGCGCTGAGTTCATCGCCGAAACTGATCGGCCGGGCGAGCGAGAGCCCTATTGAGTCTGCCAGCCGACCAGACGTGCGCTCGACAATTGAGGGGCCACACCTATTCGATTGGAGATCGCTTCTGGAACGATGATACGCACATAACACATATTACGTAGCGGTTTCGGGATGTTGATATGTAGTATTTTTGTCCACATTAGTTTGTAGAGTTGACGGGCGTCTGTTTTGTCAATGCATAACCATACTAAATTGGTATAGCTAGCTCTATCTACCAGCTGAGAGAGGTGCACGCGAAAAAGCGAATAATTAAAAGGTTGACAGCGAAGGCCGCAAGTTCCGCGTGTCGCAACCGGCGCGGGCGCAGCGGGCCGCTCACCTCGCCGTCTGCGGGTCACGCGCACCTTCGATTCCTTTCTAAAGTGCTTTCTATATCTTACACTCGCGTTGCTTCCGAGATTCGTTTACCTTCACGTTTTTCCGCAGTTCTCATCTTTCTCGCTGAACTTATAGAAACTCGATACGAATTGCTTCAGTGTAGTCGCCACCGATGCGGATGCGACCCCTCTCACTGCTGTCACGGGTCCAGTTATCCAGTGCAGTGTGCGCGTTGTGCATGCATTCAGCGTCGCATTCCGATAGCGCCGCGTCATCCTCGATTGTGCTTCGATTCGTTAGGTATTTAGGACTCCGACTTAGGTATTACGTTCGGAAATCTTTTGTTCTAATATTGCGTTACGACATTTCAACGTTGAATTGTATGGTTCAATTTGCATTTTGATTTTGTCAGTTGATAAATCGTTTGATGAAAGAATACCCACCATTATTAAAACGAAATCGAAAGTAAATGTTGCACAACGCTATTGTCCTCTCGTACAATCCGGCGCGTATGAGTCGCAGCCTGGTCGCAGCACGTAACTCATCCAGCTCGTAGGTATGACTCCCGCGAGCGGCGGCCGACGGACACTTTAATTAGCCGATGGCGATATAAATCCTATGGCACGTCGTCATTAGAAAGTGCGAGTGATGTAACAATGCAGCCGCTCTACTCCGGATCGCGATCGTGACCGATCTGTTACTCCCTTCTCTTATATCTTTTACCTTCCACTTCTACCCTTCATCCATCAGATATTACCAGAACACATTACCAATATTAAGCCATATTTTTGCGATCGCTTATCTTCGAGAAGTCTTGATTACTTACTATGTTTCCTCATTACAAACCGCAAATAATTACGCGCGTCCGTGACTTTTAATATAGCATGCTCTCGATAATTAAGCGATTTATTATGACTAATATTGACTATAGTACAAGTAATCCTTATTTGTATGTATGGTACGGAACTGCTGTTGCTATTGTCTCGCTCTAAGTCCATCCAAGTGTTTGCTGATCGTCTTTGTCAATTTGCGTAAGGCGATTGTATTGAGTGAGTGAAGGGCTAGGAATGGAGTGAGTGAATCGGTGTTGCTCGGCTCAGGGTCGGAGGGATCGCGCTTCCGGGTTCAAGCCCTATAATAGCGCACCAGGTGATGATACCCACTCTTACGCATGTCGCATGTAAGCCAACGACATATTATGCTAATGTTAATAGGCAATACTGCCACATCATATTCATCAAACGACTCACTCCACTGGAATGCTGTGTGACACTTGACTCCCCGACATTACTATTGTACGTTGGAGATGGATTAACAAGGTTGTTTCTGTTTGCAATAATTTTCTACAGTCACTATTTGTATAAGTTGCACAATCTTCTCTTGTGGTATATTACTTTTGGGACTTATTTATAAATCCTATTGGAAGGGTTTAAAGTTCACATGTTTTTGTGTTGTGGAATTAAACAGTGGATGTTCTTTTGTATGTAGTTTTAATGTTGTTAGTTAACGTAGTCACGTTTCGGAAATAAATGATTTTTCTCTAACCAAAGTAACTTGTGTAACGCAGATGAATTGACAATGTTTGTGTACGCGTTGACACCGTGTCTCTACACAAAAGGTGTGTGTTAAATATTATTCGTCTCTTTTGTCAGCCGTAGCGAGCGAGGGCTAACGAGTAAAGCCGTGGAGCCATGAACTTGCCCACTGTAATCCCGCTAATGTATGAACAAACACACCAGAGGCAAGGCCGGCTCCACACCGCCGCCGTCGTTACGAGTTTACAAAACATCACACATTTTACACGCCTCCAAAACCAAAACACTCGAACCCTTCGCCGCGTGAAGGAAACGAGAATCGCCTGAATACTGACTAACCGTCAGTATGCGTACCCAGTGTTGCAATGTGGCCTGAAATAATTCGCTCGCAATTTGTGCTGTTACGTGTGCTCGCAGCCTTACTATGTTGTATTAGGCTACAAATTCATGCAAATCAAAGCTCGCAAATAGGCTCGATTACCTACCTATGGAGCGATAACTAGATTTATTATGTAATCCATGGATTGGAATACGTAATTAGACAGACCGTAACTAATAGAAGATAACGACGGTAAAGTTAAATGCAGCTAGCTGTATTTTTGTTATTGTAAATAGTTATTTGTGGATGGTATATTATTTTAAAAACGTTGAATGAGGTAATGAATAGGCAAGGCGGGCTTATCTAGCGAGATAAAAGTGTCGCAACTACTCTCATTTGTTTGTTAGCTCTCGGTGCTTGTGCAACTGATTAAAATTGTGCTTTAACGTGTGTACAAGCAATTACGGTCCCCGGTTGTAATGTCAACCAATTTTAAAATAATTTCACTGATAACGCGAAAACAGCATGCAATTTTGAAAAATATTTTTAGTAGGAGATTTTATTTTGCAGTATTTTTCAACATCGTCTGGGAATAATGATGATAACATCTAAAGTCCCAGAGTAAATTAAAACTTTTTAAAACAATAATATTGTGCAATGAATTGAGAATTGATAGGTCGATCAAACAAACCAAAATAGCATCTGAAAACGTGACCGTGTCATAAACATTGGAAATCAAATATTTTCTCAGGCCATCAAACAACCAATCCGTGATGTACGTAAGTGACTGCATGGTATGTAATGTAGATAGCTAATCTTTTGTGATAATGTCAAGGTTTTTGAGGTTTTGACGCAGTTGATCTATTTTGATTTAGCCTTATTATTAGCCTTTTGATTTTTACATGTACTTAAAATGGTATTTACCAAACAGTTTTGGCAACGTAGGTAGGTTAACAAAAATTATGACGTTACCTGAAAATTCCTACGCAAGTAACTTTATCATCTAATACGTAATGTAGCCATATGCGTCATTATGAAAACATCGCTCCGACGCTGTTGGAGAAAGATTATGTAAACTTTTCCGTCATTGAGATTGGGTGGCTATTCTTTTGTTTTCATTAGAAGCTCAGTTCACCACTCGTATTAGACTCGGTTTAGATAACACGATTCAGAAAATTCAGGGCAGAGTATGTAATTGTGTTACATTTTTCAAAGAAATTTCTTTTTCTCCATTAGAGACTATTTGGTGCTTTTTTGTGGTTGCTTAGTCCAACATGGAACCCTTAATAGTTTCGCCATGTCTGTCTGTTCGTCCGCAGTTCAGCGCAGTTAGAATGGGTATGTATCGTAATCTCTCCGCCAAAGTAGAATATATTTTTTTGTGGTACCTCTCATACACATAACGTGGGGATTATTTTTTTCTCTTGCCAAATCCATTGTGTATAGTTGCACTTGACTTGACTCGCACTTGGCCGGTTTTTACTAAGTTATTTTAAATGAAATTGATAAACCGAATTGTGGTTGAAAACGCCGTTGTTTTCATCGTAAACAACCTATCCTGCTTTGATAAAAAAGCTTTCATCAGGTATTCTGTAAACGATACGTGGCTCCAACACTTTTCCTAACTTAACATTTTTAACCAAGTTCCAAATGAAACTCAATTCAGGCACGGTGCATTTTTATCAGCGTCCTAATCGTAGTGCGGCGAGATGCTGAGAACAATGAGGCAGTTTCACACAGTATATCAATGCGCTCGCGCAACACGCGCCAGTAATGCACTTACGAAACTGCTCATACCATCTGATTGATTTATTTACATGCCGTCAGAACTTGAGCAAGATGCTACAGCTCAACTTTGTTAAGACACACTGATGTAGGTACTTATAATTTTTCGTAATTTTTATTTTAAATTAAGTTCATGTATCATCCCAAATCCAGTTTTTCACTTTGTGTCGTTATATACCTTTGTTAATATATTTGAGAATACTTCGGAAGATTAAAAATATCCTTAAAAAATATTTCTAATGGTAAAAATAATAAACAACGAGGCATGACACAAATTCACGTCTCAAAAGCTTGGCCAAATTAAACCTAATTGTTAGCTCTACAATCTATACTATAATATTATAAAGCTGAAGAGTTTGTTTGTTTGTTTGTTTGAACGCGCTAATCTCCGAAACTACTGGTTCGAATTGAATAATTCTTTTTGTGTTGGATAGTCCAGTTATCGAGGAAGGCTATAGGCTATATAACATCACGCTACGACCAATAGGAGCAAAGATATAGTAGTAAATGTGTATAAAACGGGAGAAAGAAGTCACTATTCCACGCGGACGAAGTCGCGGGCAAAAGCTAGTTCTAAATAAATTTCTATAACTTTATTGCAAATCGTTTATTTTGTTAAGTATTTCAAGTTCTTGGAAAATAATTAAAAATGAAAGGTTGTTCAGAGAATAAATTACAACAACTGTCGGGAAGTTAAAATATGGTAAGCGTAGATTTCAATATCCAAGTCTCTAAATGCGTTACTAACAAAACCTATATTTTGTTGTCTCAATAGAGTAACTTAATTAAAATTACAACGACCAACATTTAAATGCTTCCAATTGTCTGTATCTGACATGAAAGCGGTTAATCTAAATGTCGTTTTAGGCTGAGGTAATTAATTGTCTCTACAGCGTTCTAAATCATACTGGCTGACCACTCCTGAGATCCGTCGCCAACTGGTTATTGACACTGAGCCGTCAGCGACAACCAAATGAATCTTAATTTTCGTTGATTTAGAACAGCATCCCAATAAACATTTTACGACTTTATGTTAATAGCTCGTTGATGAACTGAGCATAAAGGATGCCTTGTCATAAACACAACAACTAGACTCTAGTTTTCTAGGAGGTAAAGACTACCTTTCCGTCTTCAGTCACCATGCATTATCAAATTTTCATTTTCATCATTACAATAAGACTAGAGATTGCTCGCTTAGGAGTCAGTTGATTTCTGTGTGCGCATTTACTTGCGCTTTATCTAAGACTCTTTTGAATGGCTTGGTGGTGACATCATGATCTTTGACCAAATGAATAAAACAAAAAGCGAGTGGAGTACCTATCCAGTCCACTATAAATAGAGTGCTAGTGCGAAATTCAAATGAGTTCTACCGTTGCGTTGCTGTGGCGTGCATTAGTGCAGATACTTGTAACCGTTCACGTTGCTTCAGACTAGGTAGGATTTTATCAGCTCCAACTTTCACACGACACGTTGCATTAGATTTTAGATTTGGTGGCTTAAATAAGAATACATCCGTTCTTAAACACTATCGGCCTTACCACAAATAAATAAACAAGGTTTGAACAACTGTTTAAATGTTATGCGGCTAAAATAAAATGTATGTCACTCTTATGTGATTTGACTTGATTGACGTTGATTTTATACTAGCCATATTATATTTAAACAGTGTTCGAAACCTTGTTTAATTATTTGTGGTAAGGCAGCGTATCTCTAGAATGAAAGTTTCAAAATATACCAGACTGCATAAGTCTGCGTAAGTGCATAAGAAGGGTGTCGTATATCGTCGGTTTCGTGGACGGCTACCTGACACCAAGTTGCGGAACACTACGCCGACAAAATAGTGTATTATTTGAATGTTTTTAGTGTTTTAATTTAAATATTTATGTTAGTCTTTAAGGTATATATTGTATGGGCCTTTGTTGCCTGAAACAAATGATTAAATAAAAAATAAAATAAAAAAATAAGTGTCTACTTCATACGCTTTATTGCTCACGCATGTTAAAAATAGCGTCGCATTATAAAAGCAAAAGCCATAACTTTGAAATCTTATGCAGTCTGAGTGCGAAGGTGGTGTAGCGAGCTGGCTACAAATGAGGCGTGCTTGTAACAGGAAAGCAGCTAGAGCATGTCGAAGGTCATTGCCGCCGGCCGCAGCCCTCGCGGGACCCTCGGCAATTACCGGCGCTGCCGACACCGGCCACTCGGGAAAAAAAGCTCGAGTCACCGTCACCGCCGCCGATTTTTAAAACGAACGCCGACTATATCTGTTGCGTGCGGGACTTTTTTTATCACAGATAACGACTTGATTTCTCCGCGAGTTGAGCGCGGTCTACGCGTGGAAAACATTGTAATGGAGCTGCATTTCATTATTTGTTCAATGTTATCTCGTTTCATCGAATTGCATTTATGTACTTCGAATGATTTGAGGTGTACGCCTAAATTGACGATGAAAGTTGGACGAGTGTTGACAGGTCTCGCTTCTATGTTGCACCGAAGATACTCAGGCGCAGCGAGGGGTGCAGGGGGAACAGAGGGGGGAGGTTGAGGTGAAGAGACGTGTAATCCGCGGTTGCTTTCGCGTGGGAGCTGCACCTGCGCCCGTCTGTATTTAGACGACGCAGCTACAATTACGATAAATTAACATGTTTCGCGTTTTTGCTTATTGCGTATACTCTGTGCCGGTACTCGTAGTAGACCTGATTTAATAACTCGCACTGCATTGTCGGTTAATGGTCGTGTAAAATGCATTGGTGACGTGAATGTAGTGAAAACTGAGTTGACTAAAAGGGACTTCAAAACTAGGAGCTCTGTGTACCTAGCACTATATTGTCGTGCCTATGTATATGAATAAATATTTAAAAACACAAGAATGTACTAGTTTGCCATAAAAGAATATCGGTGGTGCTGGTCATAATCATAACAAAACACTGAATAGAAAGTGTATCTAACCCATTGTATGTTTACGAGTATGACAAACATGATTAACTATGCGACATCAAAGTAGGTATTTTATTTACGAAGCATTATTAAAGAAATGAAAGGGGCCACCTATGCTGGAGTGTGGAGGGGCCACTCCAGTGATGTGGGCTGCGGTCGCGGCGCGTGCGTCTCTACGAGCCACTTCACTCCACACTCGCCGCATACACCTAAATTAACTACAATCGATTCGACCAGCATGATACGATGCACCCGCTTTTTATGATGCACCGAGCTTACTAAGAAGTTTATATTTTGTTTGGTAAATATGGAGTAATCTGTGACTACGCGAGATTTTATATCTGCTCTACATTTGCTTCTTTTTATGAAATTTTTCGGAAGCTTTTCAGTATGAACATGCTTTATAGAACCCTCAAGAATGTTAATACTAAGAATTCATCGCTAATCGATACAATTCCTTGTTCAAGATCTATTTTTAATAGAGAGGGCTCGATCCCGTCCGGCCGGCGGTTGGGGCTGCGATTCTTCCACCCACGCTCTGTTGAAGCTAGTCGTGAACACTGAATGGATTGCAAAGGGTATTAATAATTGTGTGAGGTCGCCTTCATTCACAGCACTCGCGTGAATGGCGCCATTAAGGGCTTCTAATTGACCGACACCGACACAATGAGGTGGACACGCCACGCTTTATTTAACAAGTAGTAGATTGCTACCTCAACCACATATTTTAAATCTTGGCATTACAATTTCAGTTTTACATCTGGGCACTATAATACCTCCTGCGTACCTGAGCCTATTTATGTTGAGAGGTGCCGCCATTACCGAAATCTAAACATGCCGAAATCATTCAAAACTCCATAACCTAAGAATGCGATTCTATTTTCGCTCTTCTGGCACAGCATTTTGATTAAACTGAATGTAAGCAGAATCAATGGAACGACTTTATTGCATTTTATTGTATTCGTCCACCCAGTCCCTCCATTGTCCTTATAAAAATAGGCGGAAACTTTCTGCGGAATTCTCACTTCGTCTCACACTTTTGTGTGGCTTGGCGTTAGAAAATAATATTTTCGTGAGCTCTCATATTTTTGGTATAAAATTTGAAGAAAGATTCCTTTTAGGAGTAAATAGTACGAATTTTAATGGTTAGGTACGAGTATCAGTAGATTTAATAGATCCATTACTATGTTCAGTTGAGAATAAATTTCCTAGGCTAATTTGATTCAACAGGCCAAATTTCATATCCTATTTCTCCTGTCGCAGGATCTCGGGCTACAATCAATCAGCAATATGTCCAAATTCGCGACTATTTCGCGGTAGAGGTTGATCCGAACGGAATTCTTGACGGACTGAAAACGTTTTGAAGTGTCAATTGTGCATAACAATGCCATTTCGAGAGTCCTCGCGTTCGAAAGCCAATTACCGCCAACGAGCATCGGGCTGAAGACACTCGTGTCAGAAATATCATGTTTCAGGCGGTATCATTGTCGTAATCAGGCGGTTTGATATTATAAGCTTAAATGTTCAGTTATCTACAAAATGCATATATCTGAATAGAATTCACATGAATAATTAAATTTTATACTTGAACATGACTAAAAAAATAAAACTTAACCTACCTGTTCAAAAACGAAGTTTCCATCAAGCAGGCGATGATACTGGCTGGCTGCGTTGCACTAGCAATGCTAATCCTCTAAGCTGAGAACCAGCCAACTTTATTAATTGCCAAAATAGAATTTAATTTCGGTGCAATTTTTCCAAAAACCAATTTATCAGAAGTAATAGGTTAAATATAGGAGGATATAAACATTTCCAAATAATAAACAAAAAATATATTCAAAGGATCTAGGTTTATGTAAACGCGAAATCAGACGTCTGTCTCTACAGTCCGTAATTTTCAAAGCCACCGACGTCATAGGCGGGCGGGGCACGTAGAGAGGTGTACTGCATCTGCAATACAATTGTTATTTGGCAGATGAACTCATACACAGACAATGTTGTCGAGTGTTCTTTGCCATCGAGTGACATAATGAATGGGTATTGTTGGCGTCGCGAGGTGGCAGGCGGGCGTAGGTGGCTATCGCGGCGGAAGAGGCGCCGTATCCTGGCAGATAAGGCTCAGCTTCATCTGTGGCGTCGATCAACGCCCGACGATTGTTTCACACCAACTACCAGAGGGCCTACTCTGTGGGAAAAGTTTTTAATTCTCGAGCGAACTTTGTTGGCAGCAATGTTTAACCGCGCGAGCAAGCGCAAAAAAAAAACGGGTACTTGTTGAGATGTGAGAATAATTATAATAATAAAGCAATCAATTATTTTATTTTTACCAATTTAACAAATTCACATGTTTATTTTGTAATCTAAGTGATAGCTTAGACTTCAGCAAAATAATACAACGTGTAGGTACTTAATTCGTTATGTAAAAGTAATATAAAATTAATTTCACATTACGATGTTGCAATAACAAAACACGTAATAGATTATATTAGAATCGTTTACGTATTCAACGTAAACTTTGTATAAAATCCAAACACGGTGGGGCTGGTTATATAATTATTTGTGCGCGTGTATATACCGATGGAAATCGATTTCGAATAGTATGGCGCATGCATGTAGCACATGAGCCGGGTACACTAATGCTAATGACATTTTTTCATACTGCGCGATGCGTTTGCGCAGCGGCCGGCACGCGCAAGTAATGTATGCGGGATAGTTTGTGCTCTATTTACGTTATCACAAAAGTAAAAATAATGACGCTTTTAGATAATATTTCTTGGGTTTTCCAGACGACCATTTGCTCGCGCTTTAACTTGGAAACCCCTAATTAGATAAAGTATCAATAACAATTTGAAATGAATCATTTATTTTTCATAAAATATGGCTTTAATAACTTTTGAGAATTTTACTAAGCTAGTATCTGATAGACTGTGATTATTGAGCAGTTTTATTTAGCAATAGGTCATGTTAATTAATTTGTGGTGTGGTAATAAACTGGCGATAATTGTTTAGTTTTGTATTTTTTGTGTGGGCTGAACTGGCAATTATGAATTATCGCAGGCGATTAAACATACAACTATGCATGCTTTTATAGTTGACTAAACATAGATGGATATTATATATAAGTGATCGTTTGCGTAATCTTAAGTAAGGCTTAATTGAGTGAAAGTCACGATTGCAATATTCTATGCTTCCATAATACCTACTAACTACTCTCTACGTCATGTGTTTAGATACATATACACTTGAAAAACAAAAACATACAGCAATAACGGGTGGACGCACAAGAGATATGGATGTTTGTTAATTAAATGAAATGAAATTTATTACTAAATAAGAATTGGGTGACAGTGATGGCAGTTACATTTGCTCTTGGTATTTTCGCCAATCTTTACCTTTTCAGGTGTATTCACATCACACTTAAATCTATTATTATTTAACTTATAATAATAATTGTATTTCCGTTATACCTACTAGACAAAATTTGACGCGACCCTACGGCGATACCTACGGTCAAACTCTTCTTCTGTCGTTAACTAATTTCATCACTCCTACCTATCTGAGAAGCAACTCTTTGGCAACCCATCCACTAGTTATTATTCTCTAACTAAAGCATCATTCGACTGAGCTCAGTATTGCTTTGCTTATCATAAGCAATAATAGAACAAGTAATTTGTCTTAATGAAGCATTGTTAAAAGCTCTGTACCACAGTAATATTTTATGTCCCTATGGCAATGTCAAGCTAATTACATCACGACAGAATATAATTAACATAAAAATGTATAAATAATTTAATTTATTCAAATGAGACATAAAAATCTGTGTTTACACCAATAAAAAACAAAAGGCACTCATGTGTAGTAGGATAATAATGTGAAATACTCTCGTTTGTGCATGAAAGCGAAAATTGTGTTTTATATGATTTGCTGTCAGAGTACCGGTTTTTAGACATAAAATCTAAGAATAGAATCAGTAGTTTATAATTTTATCTTTTTGTGATTTAAGTAGTTATGGAGTAGTACTGCTGAATATATTTGTTTAAACTGAACCATCTAGTGCATATGGTTTCGTCAGTGGCCATCTAACGTTGCAAAACGTAAAATAATGAAAACTATCCGCAATCTTGACGCCATAAAACGCCCTATGATACGTTACGTTCCATTGCATATTCATGCCTCAGGTTTTTTGTTGAAACTATTAATAAATTGTCGAATGGCCTCCACAACGACCGTTATGAGTGACAGTAAATGCGTATATAATGTAAGGTAAGAAGTACCTATTTGGTCGATTGTTATTCAGAACGGCTAACGTTGCCGAGTTAGGTCCGCGCAGACACTCCTCGAGTGAATAACCTGCGCTCGAGTACGGACTTAGGATTAACAAAGTACCTAAGCACTAAGTATATAGCTTAGAGCACCGCCGTCATTACAGCACGCTGGGCTAACAATATTACGTTACTAACACTATGACTAGAGGCACTCCACTAAAATTGACTTTTTATAACGTGCAGCAGATAATCAACTCTGTAACAAGTTTTTGAAATAACATTACAGCAAATTATTTTAGTAGATAAAAACGTGTTTCTGGGTGACTCAAATGTTTTTTCAAACAAAATGAACCGATTATGGCCCCGCATATTATTTATCTGTAACAATGTCAAAACTGATATATCGGTGGCACTTGGCTGGCAAGTTGTTGGTTAAAGTATGTTTAGAATTGAAGACCTACTTAACGACACATTACACGATACTTTAAACTGAAAAAAAAATATTAGATCACCAGCGGTTTCATTTGACTTCGGATACCTACACAAACTTTATCCTTTATTATTGAACTCGCATTTTGGACGCAGTTCAAATCTGACAGTCTCTTTTTTTACAATGACATCGCACAGCTATCTACACCGGTTATCGTTTTATTTAAAAACGATTGCTGGTTTGTTTACAGAACGACTCATTGCAACAATGAATCATATCACTCGCTCTGTGTCAATATACTCAACAGTCTCTACCTACCTTTAGAATATCTACGGTGTGTGTGAGATAAAATGCAGTTACAGAAGATATACTTATTTGTGACTTCGACAGAATCGGAAGCGCAAAGGGCAAGATCACTATTTTCAAGTTGGACCTATTGGTTTAATTTTGCAATAGATAAAGCCTCTTTTAAATGGAATCGTAGCATATCGTTATAAAGAGGCTGAAAAAGAGTAAAGTGTATTGAAAGTTACCTTTGCAATATCCTTCATCATTTACACAGGGCTTACAATTAATAAAATGGCCGCGAAATAATTATCTTACTATCGTGTTATTATTCGGGGGTCAGTTATCCCGCGATCAGTCAACGAGCGAGTGCGGGCGGCTCTCGCTGCGCCCGCGCACACCCGAAGCGTTTCGGAGGTCGACGAACGACCCCTCGTCGATGCTCGGACGCTATCGTATCTACTTAAACAAAAAACAACAATTTCTAATCACGTTTCGTAAACAATCCATCTAGAAGTACGTTATGGAAATATGAATAATAGTTTTAAACCGACTTCTTAGATAAAATAATTATTCATCGCTTATAACCGTAAAGCGTATCTAGTATTGGGATTGTTTATTAAACTATTTTTTACATTATGAAACTATTTATTACCAATAATTCTGAAATGAACTCCTCAAAGTCGTAGAAGTTAATAAAGCTATATTTTTGGTAGCTGATACCAAAAACTTTTAGAGATATTTAGCCTATTATCAAGTATTTATGATGCGAGGTTATCTGGGAATTCTGGGAGCGGAACAGTAGGCAAACTTTACCAGAGTTAAATTCATTAGTAACAGGCTGTTTCACGGTCTAGAAATAATTTAGGAGAATGGTACTATAGAAAGTTGAACAATAGCTTTAGTCTACAGTCTACACATCACACTTGGTAAGTTGCAATTTACTCTCTAAGTAAGTTCTCGTAGGTAGTTGTACGTCTCTGCCTCTGCTGTACTAACACTTAAACACTGCTAATAAAACTTTGTAAGTGTCCATCAAAATGAAGGCTTGCAACACTTTAACTTCTGTCATTTTCGTATAATGTATAATTATATCATTTTTTACATTCATATCTTGATATTACAGGCCTATTTTGTTATTCAAATCAAAATCCTGAATGACTGAATAAATAACAATAATTTATTCACGAAGAGACGGTTTCATTTGAAATTTTTGGTTCACCAAATGTAGAGCTTTAAAAGCTATGAAGAAAAATACAGTTTCATTATTTAACTACTGAGTCGCCTTCACACGAGAGTGCCAAATAATATAGCCAATGTCACTCCGGTATAAATAATGTACTTTCAACTGGAGTTTTAAAATCAATTGAGTATTTTAGAGATAACATCCAATAAGCAAACACACGAAGATAAAATCGTATAATGTAGGTGGTTGCAATTGCAACAATGTGTACCAGACAGCAGTCTACTTTCGTTGCAAATTACAGAATCAGCATTTGACTTTGATGTGAGCTCCATTTGGTGTACAATTCTAAGGCCTAGACTACATTATAGCGTTATGTGTGTCAACGCATCGGGCGCGACACGCAATAAAGACGTTTCAACGAGCCGACAACAGAAATCGGGCTGCCAATGGCAGTTAGTGCCGGCAAACGACTGGCCCACGTCCGAATGCAAATTCGCACAGATACAAAAGCGGCACTAATAAAACGCTAAGTGATAATTTTGACGACGCAGAGGCTATTCACCCGCGCAAAAATTAGGGCTGTCACATTTTCGTTATTGTTCTTGATTATTGGTTATCGCACAGTTTTTATATGCCCCCGCGTAGCGTAGCAAGTCGGCGTTTCATTGCAAAGCGAGCATGGGCATTGATAATATAAAGCTGTTCTCATGGAAAGTTTTTCCTTTTGATACATTTACTATCTGAAAGTGTTTTAGAATTTTAAATCATTTATTTACCAGTAACCAGGTGTTTTTCATAATAACACATTGACAACATACGTGGTTTAAAAAATCTATCTGTATCTCTTTTGGGTTAAGTGTGTTGACACACAGTGAGTGACAACCTTTACCCGCAGCCCGCAGCAATTCTAATCTAGACGTTATTTGCGTTGCGTCAATACCCACGTCGCGATATTGTGATGACGAGCAATGTAAAAACAATTCGTCCGCATTCGTGTTCTTGGAATTGGGTTAACTATTTGTTCGAGTCTATTTATCTAGAATACTTATATCTACATGTAAATACATACATACATACATACATATTATACATAAAAAATACCCAGACCACTACAAACAGACATGTTTATGCACACAAATGTAATGCGTGTATGATGTAAGTACAGAATAGTTATTTTTTTATTATAATACACGTAAAGCCCTACATTGATGATTAATTATTTATTATCTATCAACGAACGAATGTACCTTTCATAACGGCCCATTATCAATTTAGTTTATAATGTACTTATTGCCAAAACTGAAATTAATACTATGTATTGAAGGCGTAATACGCGACTTTCTTTACCGCATAAATGTTCTCATAGTGAGTGGAAGTAGCTCATGTATTTACTAATCTGCGTAAACTGTAGCTGCAGGTAAGGATAGCTCTTGTTTTGTAAGTACTAGACTAGAGTTCTCAATGGTAGTTCTATTAATAAAGGTATATTCCTGTACGTAATAATTTGAAATAAGAATATGCATATTGTATTATTTGTTTCGACTTTTCTTCCAAAGTCCTTGCAGATTTGCGGTCAAGATGAACGTTCGGTCGAACCGATTACTTATCGCAACGCGCATTTTTATTGCGTCCTTCCCCAAGGGCCCTGGGTCAATGATTACTGCGTGCTTGTTACTTTTGTACTGCGTTTTGTAGCAATTTGACCACTTGTAAACAACCTACAATAAAAAGGATTGTTCGTTTTTCGGAAAATTTCCATAGGAGCTTTGCTTTGACCAATGATGTGAATGGTGCTATCAAAGGTTGATCATATTACTTTACTTGCAAAAGTCACATTTGCCATTCTAACAAACAATAAAATCTAATGAATCATAATAATAATAATGCCGTGGGGTTGGATACAAGACAATTTAAAGTTCCTATCATGATTGTGCTAATCGATGTGCGTGTGTATCGTAAATATGTAAATAAAGAATGTAGTACACGGCGATAGGGCGGGTGGCGCCCTCCCGTAGACCTATTACGTAACTTGCAAGTTAACGCCATTCATAGCATCCCGTGTGTTGTGTGGATAGCTTGAGTACACGCTTCAAAATAGGTTAAGCATGGCCTAACAGATTTGGATGGCTCGCTAGTATGCGCTCACTTCGGAGCTATGAAATGTTCTCAATAAGCAATGCGAAAGCGATCGAGGTAGTTAGTAACCCCTGCCGTAATACGTACGACCACAGATTTTCGGCATTAATTCAGCGAGTAGCGGCGACTGTCTAGAGTTTGAAGTGTTGTACGCAAGAACCACAACGTTTTCAGTTAGAATATGATTGACAAAATTACGAGTATGTTTGATCGTTTTTTAACAGAGTACTTATATTATTTTTATATACTGAAATTACCTCCCGATAAGCGACAGGAACAGTAACTTGTCCTAACTGTGAATTTATAATTGAAATATGTACCACTAATATGGTAATGTATAACAGTGTTTTATTGCATATGGTCGGACGTTTAATTTGATCAAGTCCATGTAGAAACTCCGTGAAACATTGTGAAACCTTACCCGACAAACCTTACATTTCAAAGGCGTATTTATATTCAAAAACAGCTTTTACTCGCAATATTTAACATTGTTCTCTAGTCTCTAGCAGATGTTTCGTCTCTGCTTACTTTATGTAATTTATGTGGCAATATTCTGTTGTTTGAACAAAAGGTTTTCACGTCAAGTCGTAGGTGTGATGAGCGGGTTTCAAACGTTATTTTTCGCGAAGGGAAAGGTTAGGCGGGCGGTTGCGTGGGCGCGCGTGGGCGGGCGGCGCCCCGCCGGCACCGCGCAATTGCGCCCAATCGATCTTTACTCAAGAAAATCCTTATAATAATACATAAACTGCCGGTATATTAGCGGGGATGACGTGGGTTTTGTAACTAGAAACCTTTTATTAAAGTCTCTGCTATTATCTTTGTGTAATAGAATATTGAAAATGGAATTTTACGTAACTTAACCCGTTCTTACAAGGATCTTAATTAATAATGCCTACATATAGGGTATTATTTGCAGGACGTATTATCAAGGTTACCATAAAGAATTAGTGACAGATAAAACGAAGAAATCTATTATACATAATTCTCGTAAACTTACAGGACGTATGATCTTTAATCATACACATTCTGGCCTTTTTACAACACTGTGATGATACCTAGAAGTTAAATTGTCAATCCGACAATTATCTATTGAATCACGGTATTTATCTCTACTTTACCTTAATATTGTTAAGTTAAGGTGTTTTAATTTACGAAAAGTGTAACTTTATACTAATTAACGTCAGTATACCTAAGTGGGCCCAGTTTGGTCATCGCCCTTACTCACTGTGGCATTCATGCGCACAAACTTGACATTGCACTTAGTCACCGATAGAAACTGAATAACAGTGTCTTGTCGCTTCATACGTTGATATGTTTATTATCATTATTACATACTTGGTCACCATATGATGTGTAGTGGCAACGAGAACGATAGCGCGAGAAATTACCCCGTTCATGCAACATCAAAGGAAACTTTTTATGTTGCTGCGCAACATTGTGGTCGGTGATAAATAATAGTGTTTAATATGACAATTGGATCAGACGCTTGCAATGCCAGTGGCACTGGCCATAATATTATTTGCATTCATAACAATGTTTTACAGTAGAACGCAGCTTAGTCATTTACATACCTCTTGGTTATTGTACTTTACTCGAAATTAGTCTTTGTTGGCGACAACGAATGTTATTAATATGTATTTGCGTAAAAAAAGTGTCTATATACCGCATTGTTTGTTCACTAGCATGATTAATTTTCATACATTTTCCGAAACAAAGCGGAAATTTATTTCTAAGCAAAATACTTAGTAATATTAGATTAAGAATGTAAACCTACATGATTATAAAAAATTATCAAATTTATATTAATATTTTAGACTAAAAGTTATCGGTACTTGTAGTACCTACAATATTGTACGCCTCATTGGTATGTTGTAAAGGAACTATTTTAGCATAAGCATTAACATCCGCTGTAAAAAAACCTTAACAGATGCAATAAATGAATATGATTTGATTTGATTTGAAACAAGTGTCGAATTGAAGTACTATGTTTTTGCGTTTGCATAGTATAAATAATCAATATACATTTAGTATAGTAATAAATCACTATTAAAACACATATAAGTTATAACCAGTCGGTTTTTATTTCATTTTAAAAATCTCTGAATCAATACTGGTATAACGGCTATGGAAAAGAGCCTTAGGCTCTACTATCCATGTATGTAACTGCATGCTGTCTAAAGGCGAAAGCCTAGCAAACAGCCTTGTTGATGCACAAGGTCGGAGAAAGTTTTATTTACCTCTTTCCAACCGAGTTTTAATCAAAGTTCTACCGATAATGTGTGCCCTAAATTCACTTCATATAACTTTGCAGACGTATTGATACTTACCTGTCATACCTAGTTAGGTACAATAATATTTTGTTGCCTAGAACCTTGACTAAAGACCTTTTTCACTTGACATTGTAATGTTTATGTAAGCCATTTCATACGGTGGTAAATCGATAACGATTTGAATAAGCATTATTGGGCAGACGAGACACTTTCCGCCGATACATAAAGCATAAACAATGAATACTTTAAAACTATGAATATTAACTACTATGAAAAAGGTCATTAAAATAGGCATTATAATCAGACATTTGGTAAAGGATTATTGCAACTGTTGGTAACGAAATTTAACCATTAGTTGAGATAACTATTGATCACCTCCGGGCCTAACGAAGTAAATTCTTCGGCGGCAAGAAGTAGGTTCTCTCTGTCGCGTTTGTTATGTTAATCATTTCTCGGAACGTCTTGAGTCTCGCCGCCTCTGACCACCTTTTTTTGTACAGTAATATTTTGGGATTCCCGATAAACACAACATAATATTTTTGACTTTTCCTATGACAATGCTCAATGATATGGCCGTTTTTTCAATCAGAAGTGCTTATAATAAAAATCTGCTTTCTATATAGATCTATGTATTTCCATTTAAAACGAATATTTCCTTTCTATACATACTTTCTTATTATATGACAAATGATGGTATTATGGAAAATATATTACTTATTATGGTAATTTAATTTGTATGGATGAAGTTCATGCGTCAATCGCGGGGTTGATTCAACACCAAAACTGGTTGAGGAAAAACTTAGTAAAATATAATCACTTTCTTGGTCAAAGCTGCGCTGGTTTATCGAATATTTGTTGTTCCGATGGCAGCGCGGGCGCACGTGTGCGTCAGCGAGATTGTTTCGTTTCAATTGGCCAACTGATATGGAAATCGTAAAAACGTATTCATTAAATTGGATATGACCTAACGAGTAATCAACGGCGCTGCCTGTGTTGTGTTGTGTGTGCGTGAAAGTTTCTGTGAACAGTTCGCTTGGAAACAATCGATGAATGAAGTTCACGTAGCTCGGAGGATCAAAGGTATGTCTGGGTGCCAGTCTAATTGTTTTGTACTGAGTTCTTGTAGATAACTGCCCCATCATGTTGAAAGATTGACGCAGTGCACGCCAGAATATTTTTTGCTGAGTTTTCTGTGTGTCCGTCTCTTTAGAGTCAAAAACTATGCCGATAGATGTATGCCGTGACTGAGTAAAGACCTTAAAAAAAACCGGTTAAGTGCGTGTCGGTCCCGCGCACTGAGGGTTCCGTGCCACCCTTAACTGAATTCAGGGTCCACTTACTTTCACTTAACGAAAACATCACAATATATTGCGACAGCAAAAATAACTTTGTTTTTCATAGTGTTTGTATGAAAGACAAAGTTATATTTGCGGTTGATAAAAATGTGCAATATCTCAAAAACTACTGGTTCGATCTCCTTCAAACCAATTTTCGTTGCAAGTTTTCGTTGAGATCTACATTATATATTTTTTTCAAAATTTTCACTTTCTTAGTTCAAAAGTTAGATGGGGGGGGACGCCCATTTTACCACTTTGGAAGCGTCTATATCTCAAACCTTACACTTTTAGAAAAAATGGTTTTAGAAACCTCAACATCATTTTAAAAGACCTATCCATAGACACCCCACACGCATAGGTTTGAGTAAAAAAAAATTTTTAGGTTTTAGTTTCATGTATGGGAGCCCCCCCTTAAATATAATTTTTTCTTACTTTTTGTATCTGAATCGGAAAGCGGTGAACAAAATACACCTACCTACCAAGTTTCAGCTATGTGATGCTTATAGTTTCAGAATAAAGTGGCTGTGACATACGGACGGACAGACAGACAGACAGACAGACAGACAGACAGACTTGACGAAACTATAAGGGTTCCGTTTTTTGCCATTCGGCTACGGAACCCTAAAAAGGTCACTTGTTTATACTCGTAAGTTACGTAATACAAAAAAGTCTAAATGGAGGGAATTCTTCTTAATCAAGGGAGAGTTTTAAATTGAGCGTATGTATTTTTCATGTAGGTTGGCCTTCGTTAAATATTGGCAATCTTTTATTGTTGAGAACTGATTAATGTTGTAGATTTGAGGAAGAATCAAATAATTAATTGTGCAATGTGTCGCATCTTGTTCCATTAACTTAACAACGCGAGTCCTATGGTCGTGTAACGCCACGCAACCGCGCGTTTATCCAATTGAACGATCGAGAGCGATGAATGATTGTCTTCGTAGACGTAGTCGTACTGAGAACGCACTGGACCGACATATAACATTTATTGGTTCTAAGAACGCCCCTTTGAGTTACACGCAAATGTGACAATTTAACTGCGTTGAAAATAACGATTAAAACGGCACTTAATCATTTGAAAATCTTACCTAACATCCTTTCGGATAACTACAAGAGATTTAAATCTCATAACAAAAATAATTATAAGCTGTTGGAATATAGGTACCTAGCTAAATAAAATACAGTTATTACGGACAATAGAAGAAGTAACATGCAATCAGCACTATATTTTGAACGGCTGTCTGGAAACAAGGCCGATCGCAGATTTGTATTTTGATTTGTATGGCACCAAATTCGTTAGGAATGCAAATGAGCTGAGCACACGGATCAAGGTTCTCAAACATGTTGAATGCATTGAAGTTTTTAACAATCTGTCTGATTTTATGAATATTTTACTATTATATTGCTACAGGATGTAGAAAAATACTCATGGCCCTAAATTCGAGTATAAACAGGGTGCTTTTACTATTTTTCGTTTTATAATAGAACAACGTTCGCTGTTAAAAAATATATGTATTATTTACTGTTTCTTAGACTGAAAAGTGTTGACCTTAGCGACCCACTTTTAACGCTGCTGACGTGTGTGCTTATCGCGCAAATACTGATAGTGCTTACGAAGTTAGAGGAATCCCCAGGAATCCCCGTGCAGCAACTGAGCTCTGTTGGGTTGGATTTCAAGAATGTGTAATGTTAGCAGTAGGTGCCGATAAGCAGATGTCGTCGGTAGATAATGTGTCAGTATTATTCACAAATTTTTACGTCAGCATGAGCTTGTTTTCAAGAAATACATATTTTGTTGCGGTAACATGTTGACCGAAAACATATACCTACATAGAAAAAAAAATAGCCTGGAACAGTACCACAGAGTATTCAAAAGAACATTCTACTTTATAGATGCAATCGAAAGTTTCTGAATTTTTTTTTGTGTGACATCAAAAATGATACGAATAGATAACATATTTTATATTACTAATGCATTAGTAATTTGTATAAATTGTATGCTTATCTCTCTGAATTTAAGCTGCAGATGACCTCTGAACATTATATAATAGTTCGCCGGAAACGAATCACTACTTACACTCATGTTTTGTTATTGTTGTTTATGTAAGAATTATATCCATGACTCGCAACCAGTGATAAGTGTAGTGTAATATCAGACAAATCATTCATTTGTATCCTTTGTTTACAAGATGTGGAATTTCCTATCAGTGCTATGTTATATAAGTCGCAGATAAGACTGTTTGTTTTCATTATTAAATAATCTAGAACAATGTATTACCTACCTATACCTTTAGATGCATTATCGCAGGTTTTTTTAAATAATTAAACTCCCATTCACTTATCGGTACCTATGTAATTACAAATTAAATAATTGTTACAATAATTTACCTACTAAGAGTAGTAGGTAACTACTGTACTTTAGGTTTTAGTTAAAATTAAATGCTTGAATATTGAAATAAACTTATTGCGTAGCTTCACTCTACTCAAAACTTCAAACTTTTTCAATATGTTCAGCACTGGCAATCATCATCTTAATTAACAGATAGTGTTATATTTAATGATTGTGTTTGCGTTTATAAATATAATATATTATAGCTACGGTCTTAGAGAAGCGGCACAATCACTGGCACAGTTAGCGGGCGGCGCAGACGCATCCGCGCAGAACTCGAGTCGATCGTGACTATGGGCGACCGCCGACCATACTGTGCCGATACTTAGCCCATAATTAGTATGGGCACTACACGGAACTAAGATATAATGTGAATAGAGTGGCATAAATGTGGACGTCTCAAACGTTCCAAAACTAATTAAAATAAAAATATAGATAAAAGTGAAAATGCGTTGAGTTCAATATTCGCTATTAGAATATCACGTTATCGGCAGTTATTAAAACTTTTCTGAGCCACTGACGATGAATGTTAACCTTTATTTTACTTTTCCAAACTCTACCACACATGATTGGAAGACTGCACTTCTGTGTAAGATCTACAGCTTAGCGTTATTGAGAAACCCAACCAGTGAAAGCTAGACAGTTCCATGAGGCTAGCAAACATGCACTGACTAAGCTTCCAAAGCTCTCGCGAAGCATTTCATCTGAGAAAACAAAAGAGGAGAAATCTAAACTGTCTTAATATACCTTTGTTCATCATTGTTGCAGGTAGCGTGTAGCGCAGCGTGTGCTCCGCGGATGCGGCGCCCGCGCAGGCGTGCCATGCGCTGCTGAGCAGGATGGTGGGCGTAGGCGTCGCGGAGGGCGGCGGGGGCGGCGGCCCGGAGGCCTACTACGGCGAGTACTACCCCCCCGAGACGTACTACGTGCCGCAGGACCTCTGTCCGCACCCGCAGCAGCATCCACAGCACGCACACATGTGCACTGTGCACGCTGAATACGGTAAGTACATTAATCTTTTATAGTATAGAGTTATAAAGATCTCACTGCTGGGCAACTACTGCAAGGCCTCGCTCAAGTATGAGGTGCGGTCCTCTAGCATGAAACTATTATGTTTTATTTATCAACAACGCCTACGTTTGGCTTACCAAACAGCCAATGAGCCAATGAGGGGTAGTCAAGGATGGGCTAAGTTGGCAGTATCGCCACAAATGCGTTATGCTCTGCCTCAAAGCCACACATTAGCAACCGATCATTTATCTAAAATGATGTATGCCATAGGTACTACATGCATAGAGTACGTATGCTGATGTCGCTGTACGAGTAATAAGCAATGATAAAATATACACCAACTAAGCTGTGGCTCTGCTGTAGAGTATACCTTTTTGCAATGCCACCAAGAATATGTTCTTAGAAAAGATGAAGGTTAAAACCTGATAGCAGGTAGACCTATTTTATTGTTGAGGTAGGCAGATATGAAATCACCACAAAAAAAACCTTTGGACTGAAAAGCCATACATAAATTAGTTGCGATGGGCAAAAGTCGTTAGGAATTTGAATTTTCTCAAGGATGTGTGTATCGTTGTGTGATTCATGAAACCACCAGATTTGGTCAGTTGATCATTCTATGACTAAAATCAAATATATTTACTATCAGATAAATATGTGAGGCAAATGTAAATAAGTTATTATTTTATTACATACAGGGTGTCCTATTTTTAGCACATCATAGGCCATCACCGGAATAAACTTAGCCAAAGACCTTTTAAATAAAAATAATATTACTTCAGTAAAATAATCATGATTTGGGAGATATATGTTTTCATTCTCCTGATGTAATCCAACTAACACTGGAGATATTTAGGCTAGACACTTAGATACATATACATAGTATACATAACCCTTAGGAAAACATCTTTTATTTTGGGAGATATTGTCACTTTGTTGTATATTTTTATATTCCAATATTATTTCAATTTTTTTTCTGCATGATCAAAGCTAAAGGTATCTACAGTGTCAACCTGACATGTTAAAGATTGCAAAAAAGTAAAACTCTACCCGTATCAGTGTATCCAATCGATTACAACCCTGAAATCTTCAAAGTCAGAGTGAATAGACTTCTTCCTGGGTGAGCTCGCTCCATAGTCGTCTATGTCTATGCCGTGTCTGGACAAATACAGAAGGCAAGAGCAAACCCATTTCATGTAAAGAAAACTCCTTTTTTGAAGTCGGTAAAAATGAACAACCCGTATATCAATTTTGTTTGATTATTTTTAACACTCAGTGTTATTTTTTAATCTTATAAGTAAACCTGTATTTATACATGATGATTCAAGGGTTTGCTGCTAGATTTTATGGCTAATAAAAGTCCAGAATGAAATTATGGATAGCTAAAATATTTAAATACTTCAGATAGTCCGCGACCAAAAGTATTTAGGACAAACGCGGAATTACACAAGGTCGTAATTATCTAAGTTATGTGGTGTAGGTATGTACCATGCATGTACTCAGGTATTAAAAGTACATAAAGAAGCAATAGGTAATAATAATACACAAAATAAGTTATAAATTATAGTAATAGACTCACGTAATACACATAGACATTATAATAATAGAATTCAAAGAAGCATGCGCATTGCGCATGTTAAATGCGGTTTTATTACTTTTTCACTGTTGTAAAAAAGCAACAATAAGTATAATTTATGTTCAGTAAGCGTTATTAAGAGCATTGTCTTTAGTATTAAATAAATCGCTTTCCAGTATAAAGCGTCTGATTCAGTACTTAGAGCTTTGTCAGACTGCGTTCATTCTGCGGTCCAGTCAATATTATTTCCTGCGGGCAATTTTATACTTACCGCATCGCATACCGCAACCAGTATGATAAATCCTTTACTCTCGAATTTAGACCCTTTAGTTGTCTGACGGTTATGATAGGAATAATGGTTTGACGAGAAATCCATAATTAGCGCGGGCGAAGACAGGGGCACCGCTACTTAATGTAGTAGTAGTAGTAGTAGTAACATTATATTACGTTAGGGATGGTCATAATGATTAGTTTTATGATTTGAGTGATACCATTACCACATACTGGAGATATTTTGGAGACAAAATAAATAAGTTGCGTTATTAAATTCACGTCTAACAAAACCGGAGAACGAATACTTATACTAAGGTCTTATTTCTATTCAGTGGCCCAAAGCATTTGAGAAAAAATAAAATAAAGCAACTCTTTTTGTGATGATTCATTCAAAAAGACAATATCAAATTTTTAGATTGCATAATAACAGTACTTTTCATTACAAAAATTTGGGTTAATCTTTCGATTCTGTTGGTTAATCTTTGGCTGTTAGTAATTAAAATATTAGATAATATTCGGTTACAATTACATTGCTAAATAAATGCAGAAAACAGACTAAAAACAAACCGCACTAAATTAGGGATCGTGCTTGAAATACTTACCAAATTAACTTAGTGAAAAGTCCCTTTACTCGCAGCGGAGGCAGAACAAAGAGTTTCAAGGCTCGTGGGATTCCTAGTGCACGGCATTGCAAGACCCTGCGGTTGACTGGCGTTGCAAGATTTGTACCTAGGGCTGCTTCAGCCCTTTTCATCAAACATTTTTGGAGCGAATGAGATTGAACTTGCCTGCCACATCGACCACTTACCTACTAGACACGTTTCAGCTGAATGGTGAGTGGGTATGTCGTCGATGACCAGACAAAAGAAAACCCGAACGAATTTTGTTGTAAGCTGTTGTTTTACTATCATACAACCGAGAATTGATTGATTCTCATCCTTTAGGTATACTGCTTAACTCAGTTCTTCCTATAAATAACCCTTTCCCGCCAACTTCTCTATTGTTATAAATTAAATGGTCTACCCTTAGAATAGGCACTGGGGTAGCTGGGGAAGACGTCAAAAGGTGCTGGACAGAGGACGATGTTGAACGGCGGCAAATTTAGGTACCTATAATTTTGTACATTTATCGGTATATTGGTTTTGAATAGCTATTACGTAATCCCAGACACAAGTTTAGCCATAATTTCTACCTGTACGTATACCGACTTATTATAAAATAACGAAAAAATAAACCTAGATTTAGGCCAGGCCAGAACAAGCCAGTCAACTTATTATAACAATATTAAGCATCTTCTATTGTCTTGTCACTGTGGTGTCATTCTTGTAAAATAAATCGGATAATATTATTTTTAATCAAGTTCTAAGTTGTGTGAATACTAATAATAAGGGAGATAGAGTGCTAATTAAAAGATTAGATGATACCTGCATTGCTAAAAACTTAGCAAAATAACAAGTAAGTGTCTATTTCGTTTGTAACTTTCTTCTCAAACAATGAATCTTCATGGTTATTACAGAGTTCGTGGTACAATTTCAGCAGCTAAGTACAATTTCACGCATTTTTGATTTATAGGCATGTTGCATGTTCGCGTTCTACTCGATGGCAGCGGTGGTCAGCGGTGATGATTGATTGATAAATGGTTATTACTTACATTCAACATAAATTAACAGATTGTAATGCAAGCAATTTAACTAAAGACGCGATAGCGTGCAAAGCTTAGTTGCAGCACTTCTGTGGTTGAAGCTAGCTAGGCAGCCCTACGGCAAGTGAACCACGGAGCCAGCTTCACAAAACTATGCGGCACGCTTCCGCCGCGAGTCGTTTTTAAAAGTGGATGATCCACAAAGAGCGATTTCTACGAATGCACAAAACACGTTCATTCATAACCGCAGAGCTACGAGGCGTGACGACCGGCGTCGTGTCGGTGTCAAAATAAATAAAAGCAGACCTAGCCGCCCGTGACGCCGGCCGACCAAGGCCGAAAATTATGATGGATTGAAAGGTCCCTTACACTGGTAAGGGACCTTTCAATCCATCCAATCCATTAACGTTCATTTGCGAGTTATCTTTCCCTTTTCTATATAAAAATGTTTTATTCGCACTTGGTCCGCGAGCGACACGCCAGGCTTGTGAGCGTTTGCCAGCGTAGATATAAGTATTATTTTTGTTCTGGGGAGGTAATTACAGGCGAAAAATACATCAGCAGCTATTATGGTTACAGAAATTAATAAGAAGAATATTTTTTATTATTATTATTGATTCCAATCATGTCATCAAAGAAGATGTCCCGGCGAGTCGTCCGAGTCGACCGCCGTATTCGCGCCGAATCTGAAGACGTCATCCGAATTCGTCAAGGATTTCTGGAGTTCTTCCCGACCCGATTCGGACGATTCGGCGCGGAGAAGTGTGCGAGGTTTCATGAGATTTCATATAAAGAATTCAAACATTCGGTTCGCTCGGCTTGTTCGGCGCGTTCGGCTCGGATAAATGTGCGTTCACCTTTAAAGTCACTTCAACAACTGTCACTTAAAACTTCCGTTTCCACCGTAGACCCACCATATCTGAAGAATGACAGTTATCCGCAACGATCGAAAAAGGTTGCCGTTTTTTTTTACAAAAATAAACACTTCAGGGTTTTTTTCTTTTTAAATAAATGTAAAGCAACTTACACCAAATATTGTACTAAATGGTAATAATCTAGTCTTAGTGGACTCCACTGTATTTCTGGGCATTACACTTGACTCAAAATTACAGTGGGGACCTCATATTGAAGCCCTAGCTGGAAGGCTAAGCTCAGCTGCCTTTGCAGTTAGAAAAATTAGGTATCTGACTGATGTTGAAACGGCGAGGCTTGTATATTTTAGTTCCTTCTACAGTATTATGTCTTACGGTCTTCTCTTGTGGGGTTCTGCTACAGACATTAAAACCATATTTATTTTGCAGAAAAGAGCCATTCGTGCTATTTATAAACTTAGTCCTCGTGACTCCCTGAGAGAGGTCTTTAAGAAAATCAATATATTAACTGTGGCTTCTCAATACATTTTTGATAATATAATGTACGTCCGTAAAAATTTAGATAATTTCATGAAGAAAAGCGACATTCACCCATATAACACAATAAATAAACACAAGCTTGTCGTTCCTAACTTCAGATTAGTTAAAACTAGTAATTCGTTTATGGGAAATTGTATAAAATTCTTTAATAATATACCACACAATCTTGTCGAATTGCCGGTTGATAAATTTAAGAAACACGTTAAAAACACGCTTATGTCTAAAGGCTATTATAAGGTTCAAGACTATCTAAACGACACGAATGTGTGGTCCGTCCAGCCTGCACCGACTGATGTACTTTACCTTTGATGATTTTGATTTTACGGCAGCTAGTGGTGACTGAGTTTGTTCCGGCGTTTCTTCTCAGCACTTGCCTAATTGTCTGTGTTCTGTATATATTCTTTGGTTCTGTCTCGAAGCGCTGGTAGGGCCCAAAAGATAAGGAGACATGTTTCGGCCCGTTCAGGGCACATTTATTTAAAAAATTTTTCACTTTATTTTTGACGTTCATAAGTGTCATTTCATGACCTAAATTAAAATAAAGATTTTGAATTTGAATGTTCTATATTCTCCTCAACTACATGATGAAAAATAAAAAACATAATATTTAACTTTATTGCAAACCATAAGGTGGTATTAATTCCGAATGGCATTCTCTACCAGTTCTACCTAAATACAAATGATATGCGGACCATTCTATAATTTTCCTTACTCGCTATCACCGATAAAAATAATAAGTTCATTATCGCATAATGGTAACTCTGGCTTGTACCGGCAGCATTTGACGTTTTCAAAGTGACATCTGTAGTTCCATTTTTGGTATTTGTGGCACTGTATAGGTATTAGGCGTCATCACATCAATGACGTTTTCGCCGCAACCACAACGACGTCAAGTGGAACGCCAAAATGGTCGCGGGCGTGGCGGTCATCGCAGTCGTCAAGTGGTGAGCCAGCCACCAGCACAAAAAAAGCAAAGAGCCCACTCTCTTTGCTTTTTTTGTGACGTAGATTTAAAAATAAACTTTTGTCTGGGTCAAATATTGGGTCCATGTGATCGTTCCATCTCTTTTGTTCCGAAATATGACTGGTTAGACTAGATTAAATATTTGACTTCAAACTGATTCATTAGCTTTTATTCGGGTATAAGATACTTATTAATAGTCCCTTTTATTAATAAAAAAATAAAACTGAAACATGCATTTAATAGAAATCCTAGTACTATGTAGAAACAGTAGTAACTATAAAGTTTTATGTTTAGTACAGAAGCATTAAGAATACACTGTTAACTCTGTTAAACTGATTATAATGTAGGTAGGTTGAAATTTTATTTCGTAAGTTACCTCACAAACACTTTCAAAACTTTCCAGGCGGAATGCCGGTGGTACCCTCTACCCCGATGATGCCGCAACTAATGCCGCAAGTGATGGACGAAAGCATGCGACACTTCCTCGTGGCGCACCCTCATGCGCAGCCACACCCGCACCATGCGCCCCACCACCAGCCCCACCACCAACCACCGCATCACCAACCACCGCCGCACCACCAACCGCCACACCACTATGTAAGTAGCCAGTAGCCACATAGTGTGAAAAAGTTGTGTGCGATGCCTCTAAAGTCCGTTTTTCTATCCGTTTTTCTATGCTTGTCGAATAATGTAAACAATCTTGACATTCCTTATTATCGAAATGATTCATTTTAAAATAAGATATACGCTACACAACCTACATACGTAATCCATTGTTTGATAAACACCGAGATCTTTTAAAAAATCAAATATTTTATTAATATTATTCACTAATATTATTTTAAAGGTTATGAAAAGATTATTTACAATACAACAAAGCAAAGCGGACTTTACCTACCGACAGCTAAACTACCCCCAAATAAACAAATAAAAAAGCCCAAATTAAAAAAGAATGTACTACTTACATTTGAGCCATATCCAATAATGAATACTGTCATTAAGATATTGTTAAGGCCGTCTTATTCCGTCAAATTATCTCATAAGCCCCGCCCCCTTGTTAAAAGTGCGGGGCGCTTCCCCCACCAGCACCCCCGCACAAAACTTTTTCTGTCAACTTTGTCTTACAAATCTCGTGTATAATTAAGCCATCTAGTGTTTATTTAAGGAACAAAATTTTCTTGAATAAGATACTTCATGCGCTTTTGTAAGTAACATACCCACGCCATCTAGCAGAACCCCTAAGAACTTTTACAAAATGGTTTCTTTAGTACACCATACATGCTTTTTAGTCTAAACGTTTATCGAAAGAACAAGGAACGCAAAGAGTGGCATTTCATTCTCACACGACTGGTCAGCACTTTATGCCAGCAACCTGTAACCATTATAAAAACAAGAAAGAATATCCGATAACATTTATTATATTCTTTATTGCACTTATAAGATGTACAGAAAATAGGTACAAGAAGTCACAATGTGAACAAAGGTGGGCTTATCCCTAAAAGATACCTCTTCCAGCCAACCCATAGGTGTAGGAAATGTAATGTAATAACATTTAGGTGGTTTATATTAAGATCCTTTTTGTCGACACAGTTATAGTCTCACTACTATCTTCCATCAGTCTTCCAATTGATGATGACTGAAGACCATTACAGATATGGCACTTCAAATTTAGGGTTCCGTACAAACCAGTAGGTATATAAGTCAAAGTTCACCCATCACGAGAATTTTGACATGGTTTTTTTTACACACTGAAATTCATAACATTTCAAATCATCATCATCATTCTCTTGCCCTGTTCCCAGTTTATCTAGGGTCTGCGCAGTATGTTTCACGCTTCCGTTTAACATTACAAATATGGAAAGCTAAATTAAAGACAAAGGTTTCTTTATCGTTTCAGTAATCCTTTAATAATATCAAAGTTTTTTATTTACTAGTCGTCTCCCGCGACGTCGCCCGCGTATATTTTGGATGTCCCGTGAAATGGTTCAAGTAAATTAATCACCCACACCACGCTTAAAATACTCGCTTAATATCAGCCTGAACTATAAAAATGACTTGACTATCATGTGTTAGAAAGTAAGAAAATAGTAAGGCAAAAGTAGTTAGTAGTAATCTCTCATTTAGATGCAATACTTTTTTCGGCGAAGTTCACTATCAAATATACTGAGCATTGAACTTGGCTATCATTTTTCACATTGATGTTTTTGTTGGGATATCATAACTTTTTATAGAAATATTTGTTTGCTTATTCATAAATCATTAATACATATTTTGTGCAAGCTTCCATCCACTTAATTATAACGGTTTCAGACCCTACAATTAAAAAACTTTCTTTTGTTTTCAGATTTTTTCCTTCGCTTACACATTATTACCTAGCTAGATGCCATATTTCAACTGTCTAGGTTTGTTAATTAGAGCACCGCACCCACACAATTACTTTGATAAACCATATATGGTTTTGCCATGTTTGACTTTTTGTAGTCTAGCTTATAGACCTTTTTTACTATAAAACTGTAATTTGGCATGGGTTTCTTTATATCCTAATCACACCGCCTAAAATATGTATTTTAAAATATTTTTGAGACACCTCCCTATAAGGAATGAATTATGATGAGCATGAGTTCCTACACCGAAAGGGCAACACCAGGGTTTATCTCATGAATCGTGATAGTAAGACAGTTGAAATTTTCAGGAAGGATGTATTCATGTTGCCGTTGAAAAAACAAAAACTTAAAAAACAGTTTTTTTTTCAGGTTGCTCTCATACAACTTATCTACTCTGATAATGATAATAATGAGGGGCTGCCCCATTATTAGGACTTCATATCTTTTGTATGGGACTCCCTGACAACAGATATGATGTTTATGCCATTTTCATAGATAATGGTACGGAACCCTTCGTGACCCCGAAGCGCCATTTGGCGCTAACTACAAGATTAATAGAATTATTATGTGTCACAAACACCAAAGTTGTTTTGGATATTCAGTAACAGCAATTTGAGGAACGGTTATAAAAATAAAATTAAGACAGTCTCCACACATTTTCGACAGAACAAAATTGAAAAAATTATTCAGATTTGACATTTCTGAATGCAAATATAATTGGATTATACTGAGTAATCTCCATGTTCGTCGCTCAAGTCCATGTCACCAAATAAGAGATAGATAGTCAATGCATTATTACTACACGATTCAGAAAATGTGTACGTACGTACGTAAATAACATGGAAACCTGAGTTCCATACACGAAGAGAGCTAGACCGACCTTAACTTAACCTCCAATGTTTGTATTTTGTCACAGGAGTCTAGATGTAAATAAATAAATAAAATTAATATAGACCTATCACCTAATAATTTTCTCCCTCCCTCAAATTCATATAATATTTTCTCGTCTCCAATATACTAGAGTCACCAGGGCACAGCTTTAGCATTTGAGATTACTGCTAAACCTACAGTTATGGTTTAGCTCTGATTTTTCCAAATAGAGAAAATGTTCAAAACTACAATAATTTGACATGAGTGTTTTATGCTTTTTGTTTATATTGTTACTATAGAAACGGATTCATCTCTACGATTGGTACAAAAATATAGTTCATTTATTCACAACAATTATATATGTCGCTACAGCCTTTCTCTTTTTATTTTGCTTAACACGTAGAGGTTGGGGGTTCCATCCTCATGGCATTGAGGAGATTTATCCGCATGGTGATGATGTTTTTGATACTAATTTTCTTTTTGAAATTTATTTTCATTGTTATGTAGTTTTTTTAATAGGATTTGCTACTTTAAAAAAAAACCTAAAAATTTAATTAGTTTTTATTTTTAATTTTTTTTATTTTAAATGTTAAAATGTCCAAAAATTAAAATAAATACTTATTTCGTTTTCTAAAAAAATATTGTGACTATGTAGAAAAATATTCATGATACCCCCGATTTGAACTCGCGACCTTTGATTAGTATAAGACTGGTGCTGATCCAACTGAGCGTGACGCGGCGCGGCGAAATTAGCTATTATTAGTTCTTAGGTGTTTTACGTAATTAAGTACGCAAATAAAATTGCAAAAATTGACATAGGTCCAGCGTTCGCAGTGGCGTCAAGGGGAATGAGGAAATGGTATCTCGTGCTTGTCATTTGAATAAAAAGATAGCGCTATTTCTGCTTGCATGTATAGAACAGAGATGACACGACGATCAACTGTTGCGTCAAAGTCGTTGCGCGAATCACCATCGTCACAAGTGTGAGAATCACTAAATCAGTGTTTTATGAATGAAAATGTTAATAAAACTGGAAAAAAACGATTGGACGCCCTAAACATCTTTGGTGTCTAAAGTAATCTTAAAAAGACAATTGGAAGAATTTGCTGCTTGTAAGAAAGAATACAGACTAATGAAAAAAATGGACCTTTCTTTGCCTGAACATAACACCGATAAAAACTAAAAAAAAATCATTTGATTCATAGCTGAGATCTCACTTATGTGGTCAAAATGTATATTCTTATAATCCTCTGTTCCTCACATCTGTGTAGCTTGAGCAAATCAAGATCAAAAAAGTCGAAATAGGTCAAATAAAGTGTTTTTAGATATTTCGTTATTCTGATCTAAATAACAAACATTTTGAAATCATTTTAACATGTATATGTGTAGAATGGAATTACCTACTAAAATATGTGATTTTCATAAATATAAGTCCAATAATTTGAAAACTACATAGAAAATACGAAAAAAAAGGGGCCCACTTCTGAGGCAATTATTATCGAGCAAAGTAATTACAATCGTGTTTCCAACCACAATCCAGCTTTCTAGTAATCTTCTTCTATAACATATATAGATTCGAGATTTAAATAATTAGTGTTTCCATGTTTAAACTCAATCGAAACATCGTAAAAATGGAATATCTGGCCCTTAATATCTTAGTACCTACGCCTCGCTCGCCGCTCTTAAGCCTGGCGGTAGAGTACCTAACTACAAAGTTTTTGGAATGGGGGACTAAGTTTAGCAGCAGTAGATCCGATGTCTATTCAGAAGTGTAGGTAAATAGGTTGTAATTTCGCTTCGGTCTCTGACCAACATTATGTTTTGTGGCACTTAGTGTATCTGAATTTACTATTACCGCACTAAACCACCCTACGATATTATATTCGTTAGTGTGGGCAGGGCACATAGCGCGGAGAACTGATGGCTGTTGGGGCAGAGAAGTTCTAGATTGGAGACTCTTCGATCAAAAGCGCAGCATAGGACGTCCACCGACAAGATGGAAAGACCACCTTGTAAAGATCGCGGGATCACACTGGAAGCAGACCGCTCGCACGCAACGCAACCGGTCGCTGTGGAAATTGATGTTGATGATGATGACACTAACCTACCAGCCGTCGCCGGTGCATCTATACTAATATTATAAAGCTGAAGAGTTTGTTTGTTTGTTTGTTTGTTTGTTTGAACGCGCTAATCTCCGAAACTACTGGTTCGAATTGAATAATTCTTTTTGTGTTGGATAGTCCAGTTATCGAGGAAGGCTATAGGCTATATAACATCACGCTACGACCAATAGGAGCAAAGATATAGTGGTAAATGTGTAAAAAATCGGGAGAAAGAAGTCACTATTCCACGCGGACGAAGTCGCGGGCAAAAGCTAGTTTTTTATAAAAATATTATAGGTATACTGCCGTGCGTGATTGATACTGAAATGCTTCTTTTCAAGATCGTTGACTCACTTTGCCGGATATTAGAACCATAATTACCTTGTTATGTCTAGCTAAATCGTTTACATTTTCTAGAGGTAATACAAACATGGAAGTTCGTTCTCACGTTCACGAATTATCGAAAGACTACATATCCTTCTTAACGAACAGATAAACCTAGACGATTATTTCAATTGATTTTCGTCTTTTCGTCGTTGTAAATCCCTATAGAGCAGAAGTCTCTGAACTAATGACAGCAGTCACACTGCACACACAAACCAACACGCAACGGAAAGAAATCCGTCTTACTCACAGACACAGAACATAATGTTCTGTCGTCTTACTTACCCGGATCGCTATTCCTTTACTTGTTGAGCATTGAAACATTTCAATGTGAACCACCTCGCATTTCAATGAGTTAGGATAAGATATGTGCTAGCTAGTTTAGTGTTAGTTTTGTTTATAATAATAATAATAATAATAATAATAAAGCCATTTATTCAGATCTTACATCAAAACACTATTACACTAATATTTAATCTTATTCTACTATTTGAGATTTCTTTATCTTCTGCAGATCTGTTTGCCAATCGGCAAAGGCCTCCTCCAACCTTTTCCATTCTGACCTTTCTTGGGCTACTCTGTTCCACATCACTCCGGCAACCTGTCTGATGTCATCATCCCATCTTTTTTGTGGTCTACCTTTCTTCCTTTTGCCTTCTCTGGGGTACCATCTTGTGACTTTTTTACTCCATTTATCGTGGCCTCTGATCATATGCCCTGCCCATCTCCATTTTAGTCTTCTTATTTTCGCTGCGACGCTTATATTTTTTGTTTTATTTCTAATAATACAGTTTTTCATTCTGTCTGATTTCCTGATATGCAACATACTCCTTTCCATTGCATACTGGCATGTGGCGAGTTTATTTGCCATTTCCTGAGTTAACGCCCAGGATTGGCAGCCATACGTAAGCACGGGTAGTATGCAGGTGTTGTATAATTTGCTTTTTAGTTTTATGTTTATTGTTCTGTCCTTCATTACCTCTTTTAAACCCCAATATCTTTTCCATCCGTTTGCAATTCTTCGCTCAACTTCTTTACGCATAGAATCTTTTTGAGTTATAGTCTGACCCAGATAAATGTATTCATTAGTGTATTCGATTAGGGTGCTTCCAAACTGTATAACGTTTTCAGGTCCGTTTGTCATCACTTTAGTTTTATCTGGGTTGATTTTTAATCCTACTCTTGCACTTTCTCTCGCGAGCTCATTTATCATTTTACCTAATTCTTCTGGTGTTCTAGCAAACAATACTATGTCGTCAGCAAATCTTAGGTGCGTCAGTAATTCGCCACTTATATTGATCCCATGATGTTCCCAGTTGAGTCTTCTGAAGATAGATTCTAGCACCGCCGAAAATAGTTTTGGAGATAGAGGTTAGTTTTGTTTAGGTGTTACAAAATGAACATTCAAATGAAATTGTATGCATGGCGTACAGCCGATGACGTTAAACTTGTTGGGAAATTAAAAAAAAATGCAAAGAAATTACGTTTGCTGTCAAAAGGTCACCTTTCAATCACACACACATACACACACACACACACACACACACACACACATACACACACACACACACACACACCAAACTAGTATCTGTCATATTCTATGCACCAAACACCAACACCACCAGCATTCACCCATTCATTCATTCACCATCATCACATTCTCACATACATACAAGCAGACGCCACGCCCCCCCCCTCACAGTCCACACACCAAGCATTTGGTTGAATTGGTTGGATAGTTGTGTTGTGTTGTTTGGGTTCTTCTAACTTTAGATCGATTTTGTTGTTGTATTGTATGTTTCGTGTTTTACTTAGATTTTTAACCTTTTGTTTGACGAAGATAAAATTATGTAGCTACTTTAATTTACTTACAATGTCACGTCTTGTACTAAAAATGCCCACTGAATAAATTTATATGTTAACCTTCTGCGCAAACAATTTCCGCAGATTTATCGATTGTTTCGCTTGTAGATTTTAACTCATGTGAGTTTGTGTTTCTACGTAAGCGTATCGAATTATCCGGTTGCGCTTACTGAATACTGTGGGCTATACACTATACGTTTGAAATGTGTTCAGTGTTAATCTGATCGTGGGCGCGAAACAACGACTGTGCTGTGTACAGTGCACGACGTTATCACCGGCAGCGAGTTGGCCGTACGTGGCAGTGACGTTGTTAGCTGATTACGGCCACCTTACCGAGAAAATGAGCGATCCTGACCAAACAAATAACAAGCCAACCAAAAAGGCTTCTGCACCGGTCAGTAGGTTATTTGCAATAGTAGAATGAGTACTTTTTGTTTCTATTTAATTAAATCAATAAGATTTATTGGGTACTTTACCAATGTTTGTTTGTTATTATGAGAGGATAATCTTAATAAATTTTCATCCTTTGCAAAAACAAACCAGCACTAAGTCTTCAAGGCTGTTCTTTTGAAGTGTTATTCAGTATTATAAACCATGTGTATTGTGTATTACCAATCCATCCAAACGTTTTGAGTGATCATTGCAGATATATCACAACTTTTTTAGCAACATTACACTCCTTTTTTAATCGTATAAGAGTATAGTTAATATAAAACAATGTTATAATCTTTCTAACCGTAACTGTGATTCTGTTTCAGGGCCCTACCAATGGTGCAGGAGGACCACAACACTTTTATGGGGCTGGGTATCCTGCCCACTATCACCACGTACCTCCCCACCACATGCAGCATTCCCCACCTCCGCCTGTTTACCAGAAGGATGAGCGGACACAACGACAGTACTCAAAGCTCAAGCAGAAGTTAGAGCGTAAACAGACTAATAGGAATAACGGTATAGGTCAGTATCTATTCAATATATGTTATCAGTTATTTAATTAAGACTAAATAAACTACTTCATTGATAAGACAGTTGATACGAGTCTAGTTATGAATTAAAATATTTCCAGTTTATCAAAACAATACACATTATTTTAAACTTTGTATTGAATAGTCTATGTACTTTATGATATAAACAAACAGCAGTAATACTTGCAATAAGGATAAATAAACATATGGAAATAGTTTTGAGATAAAAGTTTAATTTGTATTGGTGCACAGAGATTAATTAAATAAACTTAGAGCCATTTTTGTTGACTAGAAGAATCAAACTTAATTAATTAATTAATTTGTTCACTTAATAAAAAAACAGTCTATTGTTTACAAGATAATTAAAAGCCAAAATGCCAGACATGTTAAAATCGTTAAATTCTTCATAATAGACAATTTTATTAGTTCCAAACTTGGGTCCACTTCGGGCTACATGCTCATGCGCGAATACACCGTTGTGGGCACTGTGGGCATGCCCACAACCCTAATCACCATTTACAAAGTGCATGGTAGAAACTTTTTGTAATTTTACTAAATTAAGAGCATCCTTAACAAATATCTCGTTCTCACTTGGCTTAGACATTAATTCTTTGCTTGCTTTCATAAGCGTCGTGAGTCGTGAACGAAATTATAGCGCGCTCGCGCTTTATTATTGGTCTTTTTTTTTTATAAGAGTCGAAAACCAAATTTTAGCGCGCTCGCTTCGCTCGCGCTTTAAATTTTTTTATTGTTTTGGTTTCATAAGTGTCGAAAACCGAATAGTAGCGCTCTCGCTTCACTCGAGCTTTAGTTTTAATCATGTTCTTGGTTTAATGAGTGTCGAAAACCGAATTGGAGCACGCTCGCTTTGCTCGCGCTTTAATTATTGTTATGCTCTTAGTTTCATTAGCGTCTATAACCAGATTGTCTAAATCTCTCCCCCCCCCCCCCCCCCCCCTATCATTGAAACATGGCGTGCCCACAACCTTTTTGGAGAGCTGAATCCGCGCCTGTACATGCTAGATACGCTAGATACAGCTTAGCCAACTATAAAAGCAACTAATAGTAGCAACTATTAGTTGCTTTTATATGTAGAGACTAGAGACAGATAGACAATTTTAACCTATGGTCTAATGAAGAGGGCCTAAGTAAACCAATATTTATTGCAGGCATTACCCATAAGGAATGTTAGTAACAATAATATCTGACTCCTGCATGTTAAGACATTTCCTCAACTCCACTCATACTTAACGCAAACTTAATTCATCTAACTAAATGCTATTCTTAAATGCCTAAAAATCCTTGACTCAAAGTTTTGCTCATTCGAGGTGAGGAAGGTTTCAGGGAATGAATTTAAACTCAAAGTACTTTGCGAGCTACCTAAAGTAATACTTATCTGTTCTCAAGTGCAAGAAACCGTTTGTTTTTGACTTAGAATATCAATTTTGAGGTATCCTCAAACTTTCCTTGAGGGTTCCTTAGTTGAGTCGAGTCCAGATAGTCCCATGAATACATCTTATTATATACATAAGTACTATAATAAATTAAAAATGCAAGTTTGTATGGTTGAGGTCTCTGGCGCCTGCTTGACCACTTGCAAACGAAAGTCACTTGCACGCACGACGACACAAAAACAGGCTTCATTAAATAAAATACGCCGCGAGGTGCAAGCTTTAATGGTGAAGGTGGTAATAAAAACCCTGTATTAGTAAATCATTATGTAAACCGAACAATTTTTGTATTGCAGAAGTAAATTCGGGAGCGAGTACACCATCGCTGTCGCCGCGCAAGGAGCTGAACGGGCGCGGCGGCGGCAGCGGCGGTGCGTCGTCGGGCGCGTGGTCCGAGGGCGAGGGCTCGTCCGCGGGCGCCAGCGTGCAGGGCGACGACGACAACGACACGCAGGCGGTGCTCGACCTGCTCTCTGCGACGCGCACGCCGCAAGTGAGTACACGCCCTTACCTTGGAATTGCGTACGATATTTTTTATTCGATCGAAAATAGGTGCAGATTGTTTACGTATCGTCTGTGTACAGACGCAATAACAGTTGTAGGCAGTCCCTGATGGTCGGCTT